>QLOY01007715.1:0-11937 GCA_003313965.1 Megacollybia marginata
ATTCACAGGGCTATAGTGTCATGGGTGTTGGTTACCATGAAATGCTGCCCCCATGACAAGCGACCCCTAAACCAACACCCATGACACCATAGCCCTGTGAATACTTTGTATTGGCATGGTCTAATGCTGCCAAACCATGCATCAAATAGTCAAATAGAAGAGATCAAACTAATCTCCTTCTGGTTTGTTACTATAAGCAAGTACTGACAAAACAGTGCATCCTCTACAAAATAGCCCCAGCCACTGCCTAATGGAGGATCCTTCACCTCATTTGATACCAGCCAGTGTTTGAGACAAAAACATACATCTATTGTGACAAACATTCAACAAACATCAATACCTGTCTTCTTCAGGCACTGACTCCCACCCAAACAGTAAATTTATCCCCATGCAGGACATTGTGCCACCAGCTCTCCCTTCCTTGTCTCCACCACACATTGTGTGAGGTCAGTTCCTCTACCAGCTCTCTTGAGGAGCTTTAAATGCCTCCATTTGTGAACACATCATCTGAAGCTTTTATACCTATCCTATTCACATGGTGATGCATATATATACAAATGTGATGTTTGTACTTTGATCCCACTGTCCCTGTATTGCCTGTAAGCTTCTCAAGACCTGCATAATAATCATATATTGTAACCTTGCCTTGTAAGGTCAAGGTGTGAATATGTTCAAGCAACCGAAACATGCAGACAGTTTGAGGCTCAATGTGGGCAGTGGGATACCATTCCATTCACAGCAGTTGCTAATGCCACTGTCCCAATGACCCAACAAGATAAGACTGGCACTTGCAGAAGTGCACCCTGACAAGATGAATGCCATTTACATGTATAACAGTAAAATCAGTATAGCTGGTGTGAGGAGTCAGGCAAGTGTCTCCATTGAAATGACCTGTTTAGGTCCTGCAAAGACGTCTTGATGAAGGACCTCCCATCGTAAGTCATGAAACAGACCTCAGCAAAATGGTGTAGCTGAGCATGCTAATAGGACATTGAATGAAGGGATCACGGCAATGCTGGTTTGTCAAAGGTGTTCTGGGAGAAGGCTGTTGCTGCTTTTGTGCATGTTTGGTAACTGTTGTCCAACATCATTATCACACATGTAGTTACTCCATATGATTTGTGGCATAAGAGTAAGCCTGATATTTCAAATCTGAGGGTTTGGGGATGTCTTGCATTCAGAAAGATAGAAAAAGAGCATCTTGGATCACATATTCAGAAACATGTATTTGTTGGATATCCATCAGGATATAAGGCTTGGGAGTTCTGCAATCCTGTGACCAGGAAGTTTGTGATTTGTGAAAGGGCAGACTTTGATGAGAGGTTCAATTACTTTAGAACATCTCTTAACAGAGAGTCTGTATCAGTACAAAGAACAAACAAGAATACCTTCCAGATGAGCCTAGAGACAAAGCTAGCACTGATGGTTACCAACCTACACTGGCTGAATCTGATCCAGATACAGATGTATCAGACAATGAGAATGATCATGACCCACTTATTGAGCTGCAGGAGTGAATGAGAATCCACCAGATGAACCCAATGATGATAACCAGGCTGAACCACAGAATATGAATGATGATAACATTGTCCCTCCAGATGATAATCATGATGTAGATGCTCTCGGACTGCATGGTCCTAATATTGATTCAATTGCTGTGCACAGACAAAGATGAACTATTTGTGCTCCAGGAGAGTGGTGGAAGGTTAGACAACCACCACCACTGATTGAGTCTGATGATGAGTCTAGAGATGAAGAAGAGAATGCCTTTATGTTGAAAGACATGGAGCCACACACATTTAAACAGGCCATGAAAGGCCCAGATAAAGTGAAATGGCTTGAGGCAATGACAGAGGAAATCAAAACTCATCATGAGAACAACACTTGGACACTTGTGAAGAGACCACCAGATAGAGTGGTACTTGGACATAAATGCATATTCAAAATAAAACCCAATGTGGATGGCAGCATTGAACAGTACAGGGCATGCACTACAATCAAGGGATATGGGCAAATACCAGGCTTGGACTACTTTGAGACATTTGCTTCAACCATGCGACATGCTAGCTTGCGTCTTGTGCTAGCACTGGCTGCTGTTGAAAACCTTCACTTGTGATCAGTTGATATTTCCCATGCATTCATAAATGGTGATATTGATACAGAGGTTTATATGGAGCAGCCAGAAGGATTTGAAGAATATGGTTCAGACTATGTCTGCAAGCTGGTTAAGGCCTTATATGGGTTAAAGCAGTCAGCTTGTCTCTGGAGTGAAAGCTATTGGCTCAGCTGGGATTCAAGAAATTGTATTCTGATCCCTCACTCTATATCTATGACTGAGATAACATCAAAGTCATAGTGTCGACATCGTACTCCTCCTCATTTCCCTCCTCATTTCCCTCTTCATCACGCTCTGCAACTCCTCATTCCCCCTCCTCGACCTTGTGTTGGAAGGGATGATCAGAATCCTTCTAAAAAGTCAAATTAATGCTGAAACTGGCTAAATTCAGCACCAATAGACTTATCCTGATAGATCCAGGTATCACAAGTCAATTTTGAGACCAGATATCTCTTAGTTTTGACTTTTCTGATGTTCTGATATGCCCAAAACACACAGGAAAATTTGAACACGATTTTGTGGACACCAGTAGTCACGCCTCATGGATATTATGTAATATAGACATTCTATAACACTATTATCATTGTGTGTTTAAGCATCTAGCATTGATCTGTGAAGCTTAGCTCCCTGCACTTGTTCTAACAGAAAAAACACTGCAGCTGAAAAAGGCAGCAGCACCATTGTCTCAACCTCTCTCAGCTAATCCAGAGACAGTTTCAATCAACATTGATAGAGGACTGATTCATCTAAGAGTAGATTGTGTTAAGTATGCAATATCTTCCCCAACTGTTCATTTTCAGACTATCACAAAGTTACTACCAAGCACGATGGACAATCATCCCATCCCTATCTTGCAAGATGATGAAGAGAGAAAGCAGTAGAGAAGTTTCTACAGGTGTATATAAGCAATCATGCTGCACAACACACCAACAACCTGAAGTGCAGCACAGAGGACATGCCAGATATGTGAGATGCCAAGCATGTTAAGATAGTGTGAGCAATATCCTGATGATTCTAGGGTCACCAAGAAGCTGAAGGTAGATGCTGTAGTAGTTTGTACAATGAATTCATTAACATGGCAAGAAAGTAGTCTTTTAAGATTGACTGTCATAAAGGAATGTTAGATTTCAACTAGTTCAGGCTTGCTCACACATATTAACTACTGATTCCATGGCCTGATTTACAATCAACCAATTTATCAGATTGCCTTGCCAGAGAAAGGATTATCAGCAGAGATTCAGGTGTTCACCCAGAAGAGTAACTCAACTTGATCAGGTTGCAACAAGCTTTGCATTGACCAACACAAGAAAATGTAGCACAAGGGGGGGAAAGTCCTGTTAGGTGCATGTTGTTTATTGAAGCTGTAAGAATTGCACGTAACATCTAAATCCCAGTCTGGTTTGGCCTTTATAGGATATGTGGGGCTGCCTCACATGATAGCACTCTTCTCAGGTTAAGACTGACCAGTAGCACCTCTCTGATTTGGAGACTTGGCTATGAGATCCACAAGAAATTGTCTCCAAATTTTGGTCAAGCCTCTTCTTGACTTTGGCTTCACCATTGTCTTTTTCAATATCCAAGCCTTCATTAGCACAAGGTGGAAGCAAGAGCCCTCTTGATTCCAAATCAAAAACAGGAGGCTTATCATCTGCATATGCAAAAGGATGGTGAGACAGTGCTTGTTGGTCATGACAAGCTCTATGACTTCATGACTGGTCTGTGAAGCTGGTTAATATAGATGTGCCTGAGAGAAGAAGCAAAATACTTCATTTTTGAGCAGAGGACCACCAGCATGTAAATGAGGTGTAGGCACAGCACTTACATCTTGAAGCAACTTTGATTTAGCACAGAAAGACTAGGCTGAACGGATGATACAGTACTTGAGTAGCTTCCTCCTCTAGCTTCCTTCTCATCACTGTCAGCCTCAGAGTCAGAGTTAGCAGCATGTATGGGGACATGAGACACACCCAACAAGTCACAATTAACACCCTGAGCTGAAGCTAGTGGTAGAATAGCGTGCATCAATTGTCATGATGCAGGTCCACCATCAGGCCTAGAGTATAGACTGTTGAGGAGCCAGACACTAGCAAGTGCTTCATGAGTGATATGTAGGTCACTACTGCCCTCTGCCTGCATTCTGAACACCTCACCAATTGCATCAGTATGGTACACCCTAAAATTCCTATAATCTCATCAATATGAATTTTGAATATACAAAATGTAGACATACTGTTGAAATAAATTGATCATCTTAGAAGATAATGCCAAATGCAGCTCAGTGTAGGAGTAAACTGATGTATAAGAGTCTAATCAGCCAAAGTAAGTTGGCTGTTGTGTTAGGCTTATATACAAGTGATATTACTAAGTAAGAATGACCTAATTTCGAATATTTAGCCTATGAGGGTCTGCTTACTAAAAGGAGATGAGTAATAATGAATCAGGGTCAGTGACAGTTGATAATGATGTTAGCAGATTGCATAGATTGACTTGATTGATTCCAACACATACCACTATTGTGATTTGGAGAACCCAACTAGAGAGCAATGCACAGTTGAAGTGGATAGGTGGGTAAGAATGTCTGCTGCATACTCAGACCTCTGCTTATGTGTTGGATAAATTGCTCTCACATAGAGATCAAACAAGCCAATTATGTATAGAGGTGGTTGTACTAAGCCAATTGCTTGGCTTTGCCATTGGACTATCCCTTGGGGTTGATTTATCTGTGTACAGCTGCATTCATTATAGAGGCCTTGAGCTTGTACACTGGGTTTGATGTGGCAGCTCAGCAGTGCAGTCAAATGGCTTGCAAGGTCACAGGAGTATGCTGAACTCCCTATGGAGGTGCATATGTTAAGCACCTCCTTAACCATATGGTAACTTGAAGGTGAGGAGGTCAACTATTAGAGACACAGATTATGATCACAGCTATATTCCACACCAATGTCAATGTACCAGACTCCTTCTCTGACTGAGGCTTCAGCGATGTGATACATCTCCAGAAGAGCATGCATTGCAGCTTCAGGGTTCATGGAGTGTTGCATGGCATGTTTTACCCCTTGTACAGTGTGAAGAAACAGTGCTTCCCCCCATCAGATAAGTGTTGCAAGTGCCTGCTGGAGATGTGTTGAAAATCCAGTGTGTTCCCATTTAGGAACAATTTTTGTCTGATAGGAGTGTTCACCAGTCTGTCTGCAAGCACAAAAAAGCTCAGTGTCATAAGTAGGGGGCCAATTGGAAGCAGCAGTGGGCATTATACCCACAATCATTGGATGCAAGCAATGCTCATAGAAAGATGCTTGCTCTTTAGCCAAGAGAGCTAGATTACCCTGCTGTAGCATATAAAAAAGGATATGAATCTGATTTTAAGAGCCCCAGAATCCAAGAATGGTGTTAGGAATGCAGTGAAGAGAAACTGCACGATCCTGCTATATATACAATTTAGAATTTTCATTAATATAACTTACACCATTGACATTGAGTGTGGACACTCATTGAAAGAGCTTCATGTGAAAGACCAATAGGATAGACTGCAAGGGGTGCATTGATAGCAATACTTGGTGTGAGTCCTAAAATAGAATCGTAGTCACATTGAACAGTGATTAAATGATTTTGGGGAAGCATATTCCTCAAAGGATCAAGAACAACTTGATGTTCACCAGGCACTTTGCCAGTGAGCACAAATTGGAGCAGTTTTGCATGATTGTTGTAAGCTTGAAGCTTTTTTGCCTTTTCAATATTGAAATACAGAAGGTTGGTAGTGAAAATAGAACTTATATTTGAGGGTCTTTCAACCCAGTATTTATACTGTACAGAATATATTGAAGAACATGGCTTGAGTCAGAGTCTTATGTTGGAGAATATTTGAGACAGTCACATGACTGTTACCTCAACATCAACAAAGTCTTGGATGCTATACATTTGATGTGGCAATGTGCTGTAGACAGTAGACATCCTGTATAATGAGATGGTGAGGTTTCAGGGATAGGGCTGGTAGGATAAAGCACCCAGAGCAAAAGTTTTTGAAGCAACACAGACATGGAGCTCCTGGAGCAAAGCTGTCCCATTGCAACCCCCTTTATGCTTGTGAAATGTCACATGATATTGTTTTAGAAATAGTCTAATTTAGTTATTGAGTTATTGACCAATGTGTTCTTGTGTGGCCATCTTCATCAATGTGTATTTCTCTTGATAACACAAAACCAAAATGTCTGAAATAATTCCTAATGCCCCCAATCGCTGCTCAAAGAAAAAATGCCACAAGATTCTGCTGGAAAACTACCAGTACAAGCTATGTGAAATCTGTCATGCCAGTAATCAGTGTGCCAGTTAACAGAAAAGGGAAAGGGATAGAACTGAAGCAGAATTGTCTCAAACTGCCCCACATCCATCCAGTGATCAAGCCCAAAGCCAAATAGAAAATGAATCTGATGCTAGAACAGTGAGTCTTTCAATTGACATTAGTCATAGAAATAACAGGCATACCTAGGGACATGAAACTCAATATCCAGATGCACAGTCTCTATTTGAGGCACTTAGAAATGCAGCAAATATTGATCCTTTGGTCACAGATAAAGACCAAGTTCAAATGACTGCACTTGAGGTCTGAAAGGTTACCGGATACTGCTTCAGGTGAGTGCAAAATGTTATAGAACACCTGATGTATACAGAGTCCATCATCATCATAAAACAGCAACCAGTTATAAAACTCAGCATTGGTGCTATCAGGATGAGGACCAAAAGCAAAAGGAACACCTTAGCCAAAAACCTAATGCTCAGCAACATGACAACATTGGCATGGTGAGATACCCTTGTCATAGTCAGGTAAATATTACCTGTCGACAGTCTGGTGAATGATGAATCATTAGAGTCTTCATGTGTCATGCGCTAGCTCATGATCCCTATGAAGATGTTATGAGTGTTTGTTTGTATAAAAAATATTTTTCGCCATGCGACATGATGCACCCAGGCCCCAAGTATTAATAAAGTTACATAATTATACCTACACCCAATTTCAACCAGCTGGCCATTTCGACACCCAACAGCACCTTGCTCAACACCTTGCTCAGACACAACCAGGACAGTGGACACCAAATACACCATAGGAAGCAATTTGTGACAGTGTCGTTAAAGGCGACTGTTCACGAAACAGGAAGGAAGGAGAGTGCAGCAACGAGTTTGCTGGTCACATGATCATACCTTGCTGTTCTTTGGTAAATCCACCTGCGTCAATGGACCTCATTGACAGTCAAGTGGGCTTATTGCATCCTAGGATGATACATTTCCATCCTCTGAGTGTCGAGCTAAGTTAGAAAATGTGGTTGTTGTGGTTGGCTCCAATAAGTGTGTGTGGGTGCAGCTCGATTCTGAGTGCTGTGAATTCGTTTCTCCAAAGGATCGAGATCCAGGGTTTTACAATGGAGTTTGAACAGTTAGACTGGCTGATGAGCAACTAGTCTAGAAAATGTGTATGTTGGTGTAAATAGGTAAGTGAGACTGTTGGAAAACAATCAATCACAGTGGGTGTTGGGGTGAATGGATGGGTGAGATTGTGAAAACAATCAATCACAGTGGGTGTATCAGTATTAGAACTGATGTGTCTGACCAGAGTTAGGTGAATCTCCCTACAACTCTTCAAGATGAACCAATAATCTGTTGCAATAATCCAATCTGATATCCAATGACAGTCAGCAAAGACTCAGTCTCTCACTAGCCTTTGTCTGATAAACCTGAGCAGATTCCTGACTTTGAATCTGAAAACCAATACCAATCCAATGAACTTCAACACTGGAAGTCCTATCCAAACAGTTCAAAACAACAACCAGGGCAAAGCCTCCAACCTTTCTCCTATGAAGGTGAGCACTTTCAGCACTGATATGCAATTTCAGAAAAGGTGTCAATACAATGACTTGAACTTTGTGGCAAAACAAAGCCTCTGGGTCTTCCAAAGTCCAGTCAAATCAAGAAGGAACTCTTCAGTGAGTTTAGCTTCAAGCCAGTGATGGGGGGAAAACTTGATATTAGCTGGTGAGCTACAGGGTTTATATACTAATGGTACAATCTAAGTTTAGCCAATTTGACTCACTCATCTCTGACTAGATTTAATTCTGAGTCAGTCTTGACTCTGTGCTTGAGTTAAAGATGAGTTCCTAGATTTGTGAGTCAATATTCCAGTCAGAGATCAGATCCTGTGAGATTAAGACAAGATCCTAAGATTGGTGACAAGATCCCAAGATTGGTGAGTCAGAGATCCTGTCTGGATGAATTAATTAATTAATCTAAGGAATTACCCATATCTCAGAGTCATTCTTGACCCTAATACAGCATTATTGCATGGGCTTGGTGTGAATGTGTGTAATAAACATTAGTCTTTGGGAAACAGCTGCTATCTTGGGTTGTAATTCCCAAGATAAGTGTTCTAGACTGGTCCCGTGGTTCCTCCAGGTCCAGATTGGGTGAGGTTGGGTATAGGAAGGTAGAGGTGGGTTGTCTGCTGCCCTATTTGTGCCTTCTGACCAAGAAACCTGCTAAACAATTTTATCGTGTGACATGAGTCCTATAGTCCACAAACTTTCTGTTGTCATATACCAAGACTCAGGGAAAAATCTAAGAAAAATCAATTTTTCAATGTTTGAATTTTGTTGTTTCAGTATGGTTTGATCAAATTTGATCTTGCAAGTCAGAATATATATATTTTATGGAAATATACAAGAAATAGTGAGTAGCGACTGAAAAGTGACAGAAAGCCATAATATTCCATTTTGGATGAGCAATAATTATGAGACCAGCAATGAGTTTGCTGGTCTCACTCTTCTTCCTTCCTGTTTTGTGAACAGTCGCCTTTAACAATGCTATCACAAATTGCTTCCTATGGTGTATTTGGTGTCCACTGGTTGTGTGTGAGCAAGGTGTTGAGCAAAGTGCTGTTGGCTGTTGAAATGGCTAGCTGGTTGAAATTGGGTATAGGTGTAATTATGTTACTTGAGTGCAGGTACATTATATTGCACAGCGAAAAATATTTTTTATACAAACAAATGCTCATAGATGTCACCATGCCTGAGGCAGCCCTAGCTATTATTCGACAAGAGATGGAGCATGTGACACCAAGCAGCCTTGTAACAAAAATTCAAGACTTGTTTTCAAAGGTGTCAGCAGCACAAGTCTATGCAGCCTGGTCAAAGATGAGTGAGCTAATCTGGAAACAAGATCCAGATCAACTTACATCTGTGTGAATTCTTTTAAAGAGTTTCCTGATGAGGTTGACTTATTTGAAGATGTTAAAACTCCTGAGGGTGTCACTCAGTTGTGTTTTGCCCTGAAAAAGATCCTTCGTGGTCTGTGTGGTAAGACAGTTGAAATCAGATTGGATGCTACATGTGAGTTGATAATATCTACATATTCACACTGACCTTTTGACCTAGATAATACTAATTCATCCAATCTTGAACTCTCACAACAGCACAAGCAGTTGAATAGGGAAAGCGGAAACATGCACTACAAGCCTGGAGGGAAAGGCTTAAAGAACGGTACAACATTTACCCATTATTTGTCTATGTCAACAAAGACCTGGCTGAGATTGGA
Organism: Megacollybia marginata; assembly: GCA_003313965.1. Classification (NCBI taxonomy): domain Eukaryota; kingdom Fungi; phylum Basidiomycota; class Agaricomycetes; order Agaricales; family Porotheleaceae; genus Megacollybia; species Megacollybia marginata. The sequence continues at coordinate 9,695 of QLOY01007715.1, forward strand.
ATAGTCAAAGAAATTTGGCCAAAGGCTGTGCTGGTGGCATATGTAGAGGGCCCTCCGAGAGCAGCTGAAGAAATCTAAGCTTTCGACCATGCCTTACATAAAGAAACATGCAAATACTGCTTATGCATTACTCAACTTCATTGATCCTGACTTCCGGCATGTCGGAAGACCTGACAAAACTGAATTTGAGGGTGGTAAGCTTGACGATGATGATGAAGAGCAGGAGGAGCACCAAACCAACCAAGAGCATCCATGGGCAACACAGACAACAATCAAAGTTCCCCTGATTTTGTAACCATCATTCACCCACTTACCATTCGAGTTCCTCCCCCTCAAGCAGACTCAGGCAGTGATGACAGTGATGATGAAGGAAGTAGACACTGATTTTGCCCCAAGTGTTGCCACCAACCTATCATTGAGATGTTTGAGGATGCCTATTGTGCCCACTCCTTCATTCCAGGATATGCAGCTGATCATCTCAAAGCCATTTATGAGTGGGCAGTCTGCAGAATCTATGAATTTTGTATAAAAAATGACTTACGAGAGGCATGGGCTTACCTTTGGATGAACTGGCTTCATCCTGAACATTGGAGCTTGTGGGCTTGTTCTAAATGATCCCAGTTCTGAAAACTACTATGATGGTTGAGAGCCAGTAAGTACTTAAAGCAACAGAAAAATCTCTGACTTACCAATGACTAGTTGGTGACATATTAAACAAGACTTCCTTCACTATTTGTCTAATCCTCGTGTTGACCGATATGCATCCAGGCCTGAAATCTTTCAATTTGCAAAGTACTAGCCTTTAAATAAATGTGAGAAAGACTCCCATGGAGGTACAACCATCAGTGGAGGAGTGAGATAGGTGGAATAGCTATATAAGGCAACACCTAGGCCTTTAACTGCATAATAACCTTTGGTTGAGACGAATGAGTTGGCTCTTGATAGAGCTATCTTATTGTATCCAACTCTGATAAAATGTGCAGCCCCACTGAGGTATGCTAAGATATGTACAAGAGCTAAATCAAGTTCGGGTAAGCTGGCATTGCTCCCGCTAAGTGTTACAAAGCAGGAGATCAAATATAGACTGGAACCAGAAGTGAACTAAAAGAGAACATGGAATATCACCCACAGAGCTGTTGCTGAGCCAAGACCGGAGTAAACCATGTTAGCAAAGTGTTATAAAGGTTGCCTCTACAGTTTGGAACCATCAGCAGAGAAATAGAGACATGTTTATATCACTGTGATGCTAGAGAGTAGGGCTATCAACTAGGATGGTGCTCCTAGGGCAGGAATTGACACAGCAGACATCAAGGAGATGGATGGAGTCATATTCTTGGCTATTTACACAGCATGAGTAAGATTATGCATCAGCTGACAATTGCTGAGCAACCAGCAGACAAAAATAGACACAGCAGAGCAGTATAAAAAGGCAGTAGTTTAGAGTAGTTCAGTAGAATAGTGAACCCATAGAGACCCCAGTAGAGAATAGATTGCGCTTTAACAGACTATTGAGCTCTTAGTACCTTAAAGGGAACACAGTTAATAAAAGTCGCCAGCGGAGACCTAGTACCTTCAGTGAAACAGTTTCTACCAATCTCCTACCTCTCTAAACATCTCTAGGACTCAGTACCTAAAAGGGAAAGTTCCCGTTCTTGGTCATTAGTACCTGAAGGGAACCTGACTCATCTATTCTATCTTGTCACACATTAGTGACCCTGTTTAGCTTAGTAGAGACCATTAGACTAGTTTGGGTCGATTCTCACACCTTCATACAAGCCTTGTGCACCTCTCTGAGTCAGAGCAGACATTGCTTAGTCAAGGTTGAGCACCTGTGGATGTAGTACTTCTTCTTAGAGTGAACTATCTTGCCAGGTTTAGTTAACAGGAGTCTTCAAACTCGAAAGGAATACCTTAAAAGAGGTGTTTGGGTATTGGATTTAGTGCTCGCAGTGTGTGTGTGTATGTGTATATTAGTGTGAGTTGTGTTAGCATCAGTTCATTTCGAGCACTTCCATTCCAGTGCAGTCAGCCCACCTCACACTGTGGTTCCTTTTTTAAACAAGCTCCATTCATGATGCAAGTCATTCAAGCAACAGTGAAAACAGTGCACCAAGGCAACTACCATTTTATCTTCCAACAGGGACAGACACCACCCAGATCCTGGTTGTTGGGTCTGTACATGTGTTACATCCGTGCACTTAGACTAATCAACCGGCCCTTAAAAGCCCTTGTTCTCATTATAT
>QLOY01007722.1:1019-34621 GCA_003313965.1 Megacollybia marginata
AGGGGAATGGGCTGGGGTGGACGTTGGGGAATGGAATGCGGGGAAATGGGGAACAGGAGGTCTTCAAGGAGGTGTTTATAGTTGTCAAACGAGCTTGGGTTTGTTATCGGGATGGATTCTGAATGAGTGGAAGCGAGAGATAGTGAGGTGCGAGAGGAAACCCTTATTTTGTCAGATACATCCTATAACAGCCCATGTGGCTTAAAATCATCAATAAGAAGCGGGCGAGCCTACCTCTACATATTCCCGGACTCTGCTTACAGATCTTCGGCTCTCTCGCGCCCCGAGCGCTGCGGCCTCTGCCATGATGCGCACACTTGGAGATTTCAGAGGCAGACTTCTGCGATGAATAGCCTAAGAAAACGTTTATATGCCTACTAACAAAAAAAGCTGTATAAGCACCCTGCATAGCGCACTCACATCATGGATACCTCCTTGCACGCGCAAACGACTTTGGCGTGCTACTGACCTCATGGTAGCTAAGAATAAACTAGACCGACGGAATACAGCATGTTCCAGGAGCGCTCGAGTATCTCCAAGTATATTTTTCCATCGAAGCAATGGCATCATCGCCGTGGCGAGCTAGAGGGACGGTCGTGGGCGTGATGGGTCTTATGAATTCCGGTTCTCCAGTGAAACGCATGTTTAAAGTCAACTGAGCCTTGAAATCGGGGTGCAGAGAATCCACAACTAAGATCGAGAACAGAAACTCGTAAATGGCGCACAGGAAGGAGATTTCGGAAAGAGTCAAGGTACCGACCGACACGTGAACGACTCGTTCTGCTTCAGTCTCATGACTGCAAACCGCATACAGATATTCACTTTCATACAGAAATATCATAACCGATATACCAATGGCAAGACTAACCCCCCGGTCCTTGGTCTACAATATAGAGCCTAATTCTAAACGCATTCGATTGATTCAGACCAATTGACTGGCGGTAAGTAGTGCGATACCTGGGTGCTCTGACGAATCCGAGACTGCAAGACGGATTTATGCGACTCGCGCAAAATACTCTCGTTGATAGGGCCCTTCATGATATTTCAATCAACTGCCCATTCTAAACACGGCGAACAAAACACAGCCTATACAAACCGCCAAATCAGTAGAAAAAGACGATAAAATGAATCACGAACACGACCAAGCTTGGTTCGCATGCCATGTTGCACTGTGGTACTTGTTGCCGCACAGACCACTGGTAACCACCCCCAAGTTGTTTTCTCCCCGATGGTTATTTTGCGAAGAGATGGAATTGTTCGGTTCGGGTACTTGCGAGGATTACGATGTCTTGCAGTGTCAGACGAAAGAGTATCGGAGCTAGTGTTTTCAGAAGTCTCGGACGAGATGGGCGGTGGTGCACGGAGTCGAGGTTTGACAAATTTGACTGCTCGTATGGGTTTTGGTACCTTTATCTTGATAGGTGGTTCCGAGGTAACTACTAATTCCCTAGTGGGTGATATCGCAATGGGTAGCGGTGCTAAAATTGGTCCTGTGCCCGGGGAAATTAAAAACGTTCGCTGTGATGAGGAAGAAGTTCGAGAGGAACCGCGAGAGGAACCGCGAGAGGAAACTCTTCTCTTGTCAGATGTATCCTGCAGCCTTGTTTGACACCACCGAGAAGGAAGGAAGAACCCACCTCTACATATTCCCGGACGTTGCTTACAGATCTTCGACTTTCCCTTTTTGCGGATCGTACCTCGTAGCGTTTGAGTGACTTTCTGACCGGATTGCGCCAACCTGACATCTGTCTGTATTCCTCTAAATGGTCCTCGTATTTTCTTGTTTTCGTGCGTGCTCTGTGAAAAGCATGAGAATGAGAATGGTTCATTATTGGTGCATACCTTCCACGTCTAGTTTCAAACTCTTTCTCGTCATCGGTGTTAGTATCCTCTCGAGGTATTTTGCCCCATTCCTTGATGCTCTTATCTAGGGTAGTTATCTGATCTCTGTGACTGCTTTCGTGTCGAGCAACAAACGTTGAGCGGCTGTTGACTAGTTTGGCACCTGCATTCGTTACACCGCCCAGGAGTGCGCCAAGTGCTGCGACCTCTGCCATCTTGTCGAGTGGCGGACAGTCGACAATGATTAGTCTAAGGGACGCAGGAGATTTGAATGTCAAGAAAGCTGTATGATCACCCTGGACTATACTCACAAGAATGGTATGCCTCATGGTAGCTAAAACTAAACTGGACAGACCGACGAGATTTTCAGTGGTTGTGCTGCTTTTGGTATGTGCTAATCGACATCGTATCGCCGTCGCTGACAGGCAGCTTGATGTATAATCCTAGGTGGTCGTAGCGGGTGGGCAATGGATTCCAGTGAGCAGTATGCATGCATTCAACTGAACCTTGAGATCAGAAGCCCGCAATTCATTTCAAAGCAGACTGATGGTAGTCCGAGTGCAAAGTACTGACTGGCACGTGAACGGTACACTCATTATAACCCACAGTGCGATCCTTGCATGACGACGCAAGTTGCGTAGGCGTAGCGCATATAAATGCTCAATTTTGATTACCATATAAAGACATGGTAGCAGGCCGTAACAAGATTTGAACCTCACTTCGTCTTGACCATCTCCTCAACCTCATCAACCCACCTGGCCAGTTCGGATCCCCATCCTGTTATCCTGCGCATCCTTCTGTTCCCCACATCACTGCCCATCCCGAACCCTGCAATGCGCATCTTCGCCCATCTCCGCCGACGATTGGCCCAATGATTTGAAAGACACCACCAGATGATGCTGGTCCTCGAGAGAAACACTTCTCGTACAGTTTCTTCACATCCAGGCGAACACGTCGCTTCTATACCGAGCAGACGACGGAAGGTTCGTATAACCAAACGAGGGAAATAGAGAAGAAGAGGAGGATCGAGCCCTGAATCATTCCATTCCAACACCATCTCGGATATGGTGTAGCAGAGAACTCACAAATGACATCTGTGGCGGTATCAAACACTACCGAGCCCAGCCGCCTTTCATAGTCGCCGTCAATGACCCAGCCACCACGATCTTCTCCCTCTCGCATCGCATCCAGAACCTTCTCACGGAATACCGGAGAAGGCGTCTCCTCCCAGTTTGGCTTCCAAAATATCTCGTCGAGAGAGATGTGTGGAATGCTGAGCGTCGCGGAAAGCCTTGCTGCAAGAGTTGATTTGCCTACTCCTTGGCGGGTGTTGGAGATGAATGCACAGCAAAACAGATGTACTAACCGCTGTTACCTGTAATCAGGATGCGGTAGTGGCCTTGGGCATCACCAAGAAGAGGAGGTGGCGACATGCGAGAGGAAAACGAGACAACGGCGCATCGGGACAAGTTTATAATACGTTATTATGACTCCAAACCGGGCCCGACGTGAACGGTCTACTATGCCCTTCAAGTTCAAGTTGCAGTAAACGGTCTATGGATATCACCCGAACACCCAAGCATCCAGTTCGTCAAGACCTCGGTCGGATACCCCTTAGATCGCCTGAATAGTGGAGATCATGTTACGGAGAATGACTCTATAGCATCCGGTTCGAGCTCCTACTATTGCCAAGACTGCCCAAGTTGAATTCGAATCCATGGCCATCTTCGGCATGCCATTGAGTGGGTATTGTGCGGTTCTTGGTCTTCCACTGATAAGAGGTCAGGGCACGGAAGCGGTACTGTAAGTCCGTTCTATCACACTGCGTCAGCGGGCACTTGGAAAAAGAAATTGTGGCACGTGCCCGAGCACAACCTACACCCTGACTCGATGATTGCTATTCGCTGATGCATTTGGGATGTCGAAAAGCATCAATCTGTCAAGCTCGACATACCTATGCATCCTGAAACCTCTGTCGGTCTGGACCTTTCATCAAATCTGTCAAAAAATCAGGCCATCAAGAGTCAGCCGTGCACGGCTTTTCTTCTCGTTGCGAGGGTCTAGACTTCCTAAAGCCCTTTTTCTTTTGCTCAAGCTCTATTTTTCTACCGGAGAACATGCGTTTACTCGCTTCTGGCCACTCTGGACTGGCTCGCGCATTTCCGATATGACAGAACACAAGTTCGATGGTTCCTCAACGCCTCAGGTCCGTCGTGTAGTTGACATGCTGAATTATGCAATTACCCCTTTATTGTTGGCATACTGTCACTCGGATGGCAGTATATAAAACTTGCCCGAGAAGAAACGCCAGGAACTCCGACTTCTGGTATTATCCCAATTACCGACATGCGGTTCCTCTCCTCTGCTGCCATCTTGTGTTCTGGCCTGTCTTTGCTAGCCTCTGCCTCTAGTCTTGAACAACGCACTGTCGCTTCGGATGTCTGTGTCGAGCTCAACGTCGCTCTTCAAATCCCCATTCTGGGAACATCTATCACCATCGGAGATTTAGGTATGCCTTGCTTCCATCGTCGTTTCTCAAAATCTTACCCGGGGGTAATCTCCGTCAGAGGCGTGTGTTTGTCTCTCCGTAGTTCAGAGCTTCGTCCAAAGCAACGCGCTTTGCCTGACCGCTTCGCTCTTGGTCGGCGAAGAGCAAGTCATCTCTATCGTTACCGATCTGGTAAGAAAGCGTTTTGCATTTCTATCTCAGCATGTTTGACAACGACTACCAACAGATCAACAAGAACAATCCTCAATCTTGTCAATATCCAGATCACGCCGTTCCTTCGTGTGAATTTGGTAATCCTTGCGGCTTCTCCTGCACAGATGGCTATAGCTATAGCTCGCCATCTCAGTGTGTTTGCAACGCGCCTTTCACCGCTTGCAACGGCAAATGCGTTTTGGGATCAATCTGCCCCTCTGCATATGCCAAACGCGACAATTTGAACGCTGGTACTATCAAAAACTTGAGCAAGCGAAGCACGAACCTCTGTCCCCTTGGCTACAGCGCTTGCGGTGTTTTGGGTGGAAGCCAAACCAGTTGGGAATGTGTAAACACCAAATCTGATTTGGAAAGCTGTAAGCGCCTTTCTTGTCATTTGATAGAATCGTCAATTCAATTGTTAGGCGGCGGATGTATGCTTCGTCTTCCTTCCGCATCATCCTTGGAACCTATAGGTCAAGATTGCACTGCCATTGCGGGTGTTTCAGATGTATCCTGCGTTGGTGGCAGTTGCGTCGTTCACCGTTGCATGCCGGGTTTCGATATCAGCAACGATGGTTCTTCTTGTGCTGAACGAAATGAATGGGCCAAATTCCAGGTTGCCGATTGGATGTGATGCTATAGAGATAAATCACGTTAACGTATTTATGCGTCCGCTGGACTTATAGACTCTAGTTGTACAGTCCGCTCCTTTGGGATTTGTGTTGTCGGTAATATGCAGGGAATTCTGTTAGCCCACGATATCAGTGATACACCTACAGTCATACGCCTTCTCACCCCTTTCCTTCCAAATTATCGATGCGAATGCATCGCGCAACATTTCACTCATGTCATCGAGTATTCTTCTCGGACGCCGGAATCGGAATGCACAGAATCGGCCAAATTAACATTACTCTCAAGGAACACCGCGGTGACAGGGATTCGCCAGGAGATCTAAGTGACTGCAAAAGGACAAACCTTCCTGCGTGATTCAGAGATAACGACTCGGAGTGGAATCGAAACTCACTTGAGGATCTTTCTACTAGACTTTGAAAGCCGATGTGGACTAGGAATCAACAGAAGATATGATGGAGAGCATGAGAGAGTGGAGCCGCTGTGACCGCAGCGCTGGCATTTCGAACATTTTGTTCTGAAGTTTCGGTGACGAATGCCCGAACACATCAAGTCTGTATACGACCTGAATTGAATCCAAAAGTGGTGTAGACTTGCGATACTGTAGTGGATAGGTACCGGAGGTACTCATCTGAGATTCCATGGACTTGAGGCTCTGCGGCAAAACTCGCACACCAGATGATGCACGCAAGATGCACGGGCAGATCAGACGGACAAAAAAAGAAACGTGTTGCCGTCGAATTCAAGGAGAGGACTCTGTGCGGACATCCGAGGCAAATATACACCAACTCTGGGAGTTTCAACGCCACGGTCGGACGTCTTGGACGCGGCTTGAAGGGTCATTGTCAATTGATCAAAAGGCGGAGGAGGCACGTGACCTGCGGAGGACCGCGTCACCTGCAATCAACCTGCACCGACTGAAACCTTGATTAGATCTATGAGCTTCAATTTTTAGACTATGGACTTGCGCCGCCTTTCCTGACCCAGGTTTTGATGCAACGCACATACACGCAGTAAGTACTTCGAAAATGACGCTGAATTCCATCTCTGAGACGAACTCAAGGGGGTTGCACATTTTTTTTTAAGAATACCGGGTCACATTTTTTTTTAAGACAGTCTTTGAGTCAACCAACCAACCAACACGTGACATATTACTATATCCGGATGCTGTATCAGCGCCTTCTCCTCTAGTCACCTCGCATGCATCACAAATCCAGTTGGGACAAGGGTAGGGTAGTTTTAAGGTGAAACTAGAGTCTGGTCAGTATATTATTGCCATGTTTGCTTCAGGTACTCACATATTCTGTCTCGCAGGTTTCTAGTGTGCAACGAATTTAAGCGCTTGTTCTAAATATTTTTTAAGAGGTCGGGACCACCAACCAACCAACCAACCGGGTATCCGGAGTTAACGGGCCGCAACCCCCTTGGACGAACTACTACCTCAGGCTCCATGAGCATACCGCCAGTGGACGAATGAAAACCTCATGAATGAGCTGGAGTACGCGGTTGGCCTCCCACTGCCCCAGGACTTCAACTCACATCGATTGTTAGGTGCTAATCTTTTCACTGTTCAGGACACTAAAACGCTCTAAAACGCCGCAAGTCAGAGGATCTGACCCAAGATGGCTAAAAATATTCTGCCACGGCTCCCCGATCATACTAGCGGATTGGATGAGACTAATATGATTTTATTTTCTCCTATGTCTTCCACTATCTAACTGGCAGCGTTGACACTAGCTTTTGCATGGTGGCTCTAGTGTCAATGGATAAATCTCTTCCGAGACTAAGGCCGCTTCCAATAATCGGTAACCTCTTGGATACCTCCAAGCGTTATTTGGGAGACCTACGGCAGGTGGTCGAAAGACTTCGGTGGGTACTTTGGTTCGTTGTGCGTTATTATCATCTAGACCTCGATAGTGATCTATGAAGCGGCAGTAAAACTGTTAGACAACGATCCTGGTTCGTTCTCACCGGCTCTCCCGTCAATAATTGACGTCAGCAGGGTCCGGTTGCCAATGGTGGACGAACTAATGGGTTGAGACTTGAATCGTTTGCCCTATAGTAAGCGTTTTATCTGCGGAACATTGCAGCCGTTGACGTTTTCATACTAAGTGACCGTTGGTAAACGATATCAGTATTTGACTACACCAGCTCGTCAGCTTTTGGTACGCTTGGGTCGTGAGCGCACTTGAATGTTCTTTGATAGTGTCTCACCAACTTCAAGTGCAGCAGCAACCGTTGTTTTAGGTATTGCGTACAGTATTCCTGTCCTACCGGAGAGGGATCCCCATGTTTGTCCTTGCGGAAGAAGCTCTGCACACGGTGGTCATTGCACTGGTGCCTGGAGCATTTCTAGTGGTGAGTATTGCTTTGGATTCAGTGAATTCGGTTCCTGTTTGATCAGTATCAGATTCCTTGGTTGAAATACATTTCTGCTTGGCTAGTTCCAGCGCAAAGCAAGGGAATGTAAAGTCCTCACAAGGACCTTATATGGCCTCGAAGAAACTCATTGCACGCTATACTGCTTCAGGTTTGTTTCTTCCTTATGACGAAGAAGCACATACCCCGTTGTGATTGGCAACGCTTGGTAAGTTTGTACTTCTCTGGCCTTTCGAGCCTGATAGCTCTACTAAGGTCGATCTTAAAGTTGGATCCTGAGATATTCAACCCGGACCGTTTCGTGAATGATGGAAAACTTGATCCTGATGTACTTGATCCTAAATTTGTAGCTTTCGGCTTTGGCAGACGGTAGGTATGAAAGACTTGGACGATGTGACTGACGAATGTCATACCAGAATCTATCCTGGTCGCTACGTGACATGGTCATTGTGGATTACGATATCGATAGCTTCAATTCTTGCAACGATGAACGTAACGAAAGCCGTGGACGAGAACTGTGCCGTGGTCGAACCATCTGGAGAGTGTGAGTCTGGTATGGTCCAGTCAGCATGAAAGACATTGTATTGATTCCGACTGAGTCGGACTGACGGATAGCTTACACCCCTTTAAATTTGCTTGCAGGGTGAAGCCTCGATCAAAAGAGGCTGAAGAAACCATTCGGTTGATTGCCTTGGATAAAGTGTAATCTAGCCAACTAGATACTTAATTTCCTTGGCTTGTTGTATAATGCACTGTGTTGAATGTGGCTTCGATATGCTTACTTGATTCGCACGTGCCACCTCTTGTTACATACGACCAGTAGTGGCCGTACTTCGTATGTGGCCTACTCAGAAATCAATTTCAAGTCGTGCTGGTCTCGTCGCGCCCTCTCTGCTGTCATCACTTCCCCGCCATCGTCACCCGCACGCACCTTAACTCTTTCTCATCGATCTCGTCCCTTTACTCCTGTTACTTCCCCACCTACTTCACCCACACCCCGTACACCGACGCCTGTTGATTCCGTTGAGTCTGACGCAGTACAATCCACTTACTCGGACAATTCGCGAAGACGACTTTTAACGAAGAAATGTCGGTGATCTTCTCCTCATCCCAGAGTGGATCGCAGTCGGGAAGGTATCTATCAACAATCATGACTGATGACGATCTATGGATGAAGTACGACAAGTCCTGTAAATTCCAGACGCGATACATAAAACGCTCTGCATACAACCGGGAGTTTGCTCCGAACACCCAATGCGAGGATCTGTTCAATGATATTTTGAAAGATATACCCGCATCAGTAAGCCTTCTGCTAGGAGATTGGAAAATACTCATCTGCCACCAGGTTCATATAGGAGAGACTATTGCACGGATGGTTGCAGAAGCCCTGCCCGATAACCAGGCTCTTGCACACGATATTGCAGAACGGGTCTTAACACGGTTGTCAAAGTTGCCGCAACTAGACTGTGGCTATGATGACTTCCGACAAGATCTTGACAAAGAGGTCCATAAATACCTTCAAGGGTCCAACGAGGATATTATCTGTTTGTACGGATCCGACAAACCTCGGCCCCATCTCACCAATTCGAATGAGCGGGTAGATATGACGCCGCTGAGGGCTACATTTTGGCTTATCAAGAGTGATGCGCTGGGCGAAAAAAGTGAACATAATACGATGAGAACGCCCGTTGATGTTTTGTTCCGCACAGCGTTCAGTAAGGTCTCTTCGTATGTCTTCTGTTACCTTCTTGTCTTGGCCTCTAATCTGGTAGACAGTCATAACGAGGCTCTGTTGTACAGGTATCTTTCTGTTACCTTCTCGTCCTGTTTAATCTGGTGAACAGTGGGGAAGATCAGTTCATCAATCCCCGAAACTATGGGGATATCTACATCGGCCTTTATTACAGACCCAATTCAACCTTCACGTACATGCACCCCACGACACTTCCTGTGGAGGAGTTGGAAGCGGCACACAACAGGGCTCGGAAGGCGAAAGGCAAGGACAAGGGCAAGAGCAAAACAGATACTCGGAGTCAGAGTTGGGAGGGACGAGAGAAATTCATGGACAAGGACCCGCCCACTCAGCCACGGAAGGCGAAATCAGATGCTGTATGGGAGATGGTAGGAATGGGCCCCGAAGATGCATACTACCAGGCCTCCCGTGCAGATATGGACCATTTAGCCATCATCCTCGCAATTCTCGAGCACAAGAAATCCTCAGTTGTGGCAATGCGGCGTCAAATCCAACATGATGCCAGGACATCCCTAGTTCATCTGCGCTGTCTAGGGGTCATAAAACCTAGTGATTGTCTCGCCATACCTTGTTTTGGTTATGCAAATGGAACCATGCACCTATACACGGCTCAGTGGGACCAGGTGACTCTGCAGTATGCTCTTTGTTGAATCCTTCCTTGACGTCTCTTCTAGGAGACACCTTGCCTTATTGACTTGCTGGAATTCGCCACAATACAGATTCATAATGCCTTTGGTATACTCACCTTGTATCGGTACCTTATTGCTTGTTACTCTAAGCTGCTGAGCCCCATCATGGACAAGTTTGCGAAGATGACTGCCGATGACTTTGCGTGCAACATGCTGAGATGGCCCAAAACTTGGCGTTATAGTCAACCAGTCCTAGTCAATCCTTCACTATCCAGCAGCACCATCATCACCAACTCGCCAGAAAGTAGCTCTATTTCCGCCAACTCGCCAGGACCAAAACGACGACGCCTCGATGCCAGTGCATCATTGAGGGATGGGCAGTCATCGCGCAGTGGCCGACAAGGCAGATCAGTCTCTCGGCGAGCATCAGGGCGAGCATCAGGGCGAGGTTCGACATCAGGGTCTAGCAAGGTGTGGAGCAATGCTTGAACCGAACCTCATCCTGACTACTATCAAGTCACTACCTTTGACGACTGCCAATCTCTTCAAACACACTATGTCTTATCATCATGCTTCAAAAAAACGCGTTAGATCTTAGCTGACAGAACTATCATTCTGAATCATCTGTCGACAAGTTTGCGACAAGTAGAACAATAATACATTCACGCCGAACATGAGATTGTGAATAAGAAAGAACCCGACCAAGCAATACGAGACGAGCTCGCTCCGGGCCCATACCCAAAGCTGTAGATCCGCCGACGGCAGCTGGCCTTTGCAATTGGAATGGCCTAGTAATGCGAGACGACTAATCCGCACGTGCCACCTCTTGCTACATGTAACATACTACGACCAGTGGCCGTACTCCATATACGGCCTATTCAGAAATCAATTTCGAGTTGTGCTACACTAGAAACTTCATCAGGGGCACTGCCGTCATAGCAACGAGCTGTTCCCCCAGAACTTTGGAACCACCACCTTTTCCCACTTCTTTCCTACGACAATGCCGAGCTGTTGAATCGTGACCCATGGCACAGATTAGACCCGGGCGAAGGATGGTCGCGTGTCTGATCAGGGAGCATTAGGAACGAACGTTGGGAACGAAGATTGACGCGATATATTACCAGTAAGTTACCTAGTCCAAGTTTAGCTGATTCAATACGACCACTTTGTGCAGTATGAGTGCCTAAAGTTCTCGTCCTTCATATGCATTGTCTGGGAGCACCGAGTTGGCTAATAGGTATGTGGCAACTGCCTCCGATCACCTGCAAACAGTGTCAAGCTTCTGACATACGCCTGCCAGGTGACTGATAAGAGAGTTCCGTTCTATTACTTATGTTTTCCGCTCTTCAACTATCAGTGTTGCTATTAGGCTTTATCTGGTGTCTCTATCGTCGATGGACTAAGTCTCCTCTTGCGAATCTTCCCCTTCCTCCAGGACCAAGACCGCTGCCAATAATTGGTAACCTCTTGGATGCGCGGGCAAGCTTCATTTGGGAGATGTACCATAAGTGGTCTAAAGAGCTCAGTGGGTACCTAACGCTTGTAGCTTATTGCATTTTCATTGCTACAGATTCCGATATCATTCACATCAATGCTGCAGGGACATCAATAGCGGTTTTGAACAGCTACGAAGCGGCGGTAGAACTGTTGGAGAAACGATCCAATATACATTCCAGCCGGTTCGTTCTCACTACTTTTTCCTTTCGATAATTGACTTCAGTAGGGTTCGGTTGCCAATGTTGAACGAGTTAATGGGCTGGGACTACAATTTTGGCTTTATGCCCTATAGTATGATCGCCGCATGTGGATTGTTACATCTGCTGATGTCTATATACTAGATGACCGCTGGTAAATGATATCAGTATCCATAGTCGACACTTAGACATCAACAGGAGATACTGTCGCCGCCTCTTTCATCAGAGTTTCAATGAACGAGCATCTAGAGAATTTCATCCACAGTTGACTAAAGCAGCTCATCAGCTCTTGGTTCGCTTGATCAACCGGCCGATGTGCGATGTCATACAACAACTTAGGACGTGAGGTTTCCCAAGAATTCAATGATACCGTCTTATCCCGAATTCAAGTACAGCAGGGGCCATGGTTTTAGGCATTGCCTATGGTATCCCTGTCTTACCAGAGAAAGATACCCATATCACCTTGGCAGAAGAAGTTACGCATGCCGGTAGCGTTGCCCTGGTACCGGGAACCTTTCTTGTAGTACGCATTGTTTCGATTAGAGTCTACTCGACTCATACTTGATTAGGATCAGATTCCTTGGTTGAAATATGTTCCTGCTTGGTTTCCCGGTGCTAGTTTCCAGCGCAAAGCAAAGGAATGGAAAATCCTCAACAGGCACATGATAGAAATGCCTTACATGGCATCAAAGAAACTAATTGTATGCTTCAATTTTGTCTCATATACACTGACACTCCTTAGGATAAAGGAGTACATACCGTGTCATTTGTGTCAAGAAGTCTTGCAAAGCTTGATCACTCGGAGAAATGGGACGAAGGGGTGATACAAGATGTTGCTGCCGTCATGTTTTCTGGTGAGCAGTATCAACACTTAGCCATATTGCGCTAAAGCGAAGCAAAACAGCTGGTGTCCACACAGTAGGTTTCTGCTAAACCTTGTGCCATTGTATTGATAACCGGCTTCGAGACTGCTTCTGCCATGGCAACCTTTGTTTATGCTATGCTCAAACATCCAGACATTCAACGAAGGGCTCAGGAAGAGTTGGATCGCGTTGTTAAATGTGGTCATCTCCCAACTCTACAAGACGAAGAATCGTTACCATACACTACTGCACTTGTTAAAGAAGTATTGCGTTGGAAGCCAGTTGCTCCAATTGGTAGGTCCCAACGTTCCTTGTGTATGTTTCCAACTTTTTACAGGCATCCCTCATTGTTCAACTACGGAGGATATCTACAAAGGCTACCGTATTCCAGCTGGATCTATTGTTATTGGCAATGCCTGGTTGGTTACACTCCTCTGAGGACGTTGAGACTGATTGGCTGACTAGGGCAATCTCATATGATGAGAATCTGTATCCTGAACCTGAAACATTCAATCCGGATCGTTTCATGAAAGATGGGAAGCTTGATACCGACGTACTTGATTCTACACTTGTAGCTTTTGGTTTTGGGAGACGGTAGGCTGCATCGAGTATCTCAAGGACACAACTGATAGATGACATAGAATCTGTCCCGGTCGTTACATGGCCTGGTCATCACTCTGGATCACAATTGCTTCAATCCTTGCAACCACGAGCATAATTAAAGCCGTGGACGAGAATGGAGTTGTGATAGAACCATCTGGAAAATATGAGTCTGCGCTGGTTTAGTCAGTGAAAGACATTATCTTTTTCTTCTCAATTGATGTGTGGTTTAGCACTTTAAAGCCTTTTGCGTGCAGCATAAAGCCACGATCAAAGGAAGCCGAAGAACTAATTCAGCTGATTGCCTTGGATAAAGTGTAACGTGGGCTGTCTTTATCATTGCCAAAATACATAGCTAAATTCAAGTAGCATGTCTTATTGTATCCAATTTTTAGACTATGAACTGACCTCAACTCAGTCTCACTTGTAAGCATCGGGTAGACTTGTGAGGCACACCGAGCTCGACAGATTGTGTTGTATAGGGCTCAGATCTCTCCGTACTCTGTCACTGGCTGCGGTCGGGCTTGTTGTAGCTGTTCCAACATTAGTTCCGAAGTGAAGGTGAGATAGACACGTGACATGCGGCTGTTCGCGGCGCAGATCTAGAGTCGCGGACAGTAGACGGTGTTTTGCTTTGTATGTGTCTGAATTTGGAGCTGAATTCTTGCCAGTAACGCACCACCTGATGCACTTCCAGTACCACCAAGTCGTCTTAAAGCCATTCGAACTAGACGCAGCCTCTTTGTTCAATCGTGCCCAGTAAGTAGGCAATGTTTTTTCTTGTTACAATGTTAGGGTTTCATGGAGATGAGTAGCTGGAAGCATTGTTAATTCAGCATGTATCGCAGTGCCTAGATACTCCGGCGGACAGTGCGCTGACTTCCTTCTGGCAAAAGCCGCATAACCTGCAATCTCTCCGAACCCGAGGCACATATCTTGCACATATCATGACCCGGACGGGAGGTTGGAAGAAAGGTGGTTAGTTCTTATAAATGAGTCAATGTTTTGGTTCGACTCAGTGACAATCTTTGGCCATGCTTTCTGCCCTCCAACTGTCAGTGTTGTCACTAGCCGTTGTACTGTGGCTCTATCGTCGATGGACTCGGTCTCCTCTCGTGACTCTACCTCTTCCTCCAGGACCAAAGCCGCTTCCGATAATCGGTAACCTTTTGGACATGCCGACAAGCTTTAATTGGGAGACATACCACAAGTGGGCCAAAGAGTTTGGTGGGTGCATCATGCACTCATATGCTATCGTTCATTGCCATATAACCGCCGCAGATTCGGATATCATCTACGCCAATGCTGTTAGTACGTCGATAGTGATCTTGAACAGCTATGAAGCAGCAGTGGAGCTACTTGACAAACGATCCAACATATACTCCAGCCGGTCCGCTCTCATCACACGTTCGCTTCGATTATTCACTTTAGCAGAGTTCGGCTGCCAATGGTAAATGAACTCATGGGTTGGGACTTTTGTTTTCCATTCATGCCAAATAGTACGAGTTTATATGCGTGGAATGTTGTTTTATCTGACCGATTTCGTAGATGATCGCAGGTAAGTGACATCACTATAGTCGCAAGAAGTGGACTTGGTTACCTGCAGGAAAGCGTGTCGCCGCCTCTTCCATCAAGCTTTTAGTCAACGAGCAGTCAAAGGATTTGATCCGCATGTAACTAAAGCAGTTCACCAACTTTTGGTTCGCTTGGTTGACAAGCCAGACGATATCTTCCAGCAGTTAAAGACATAAGTATTCCTGGTGAATTCAACCACAACCTATCCTTTTCAAGAACAACAGCGACCATTATAGTAGGCATTGCTTATGGTATTACTATATCACCGGAGAATGATTCGTATATTGCTCTGGCAGGAGCAGCTGTGCGTTCGTTGCTCGTTGCTTTGCTGCCTGGAGCTTTTCTGGTGGTATGTACTGTTACACACTGTTTGCTGAGCTCACATCAGTTGGGATCTGGTTAGGACCAGATCCCTTTGTTGAAACATGTTCCTGCCTGGTTTCCTGCTGCTAGTTTCCAACGAAAAGCAAAAGAATGGACTTGAAGAGGCTTACGAGGATTATGGTTGAGAAGCCTTACATGGAGTCAAAGAAACAATTCGTATGTGGTCAGTTTGTTTCAAGTGTACTGACTCTCGTTAGGAAGAAGGAGTATGTATCCCGTCGTTTGTGTCTAACAGTCTTGCAAAGCTTGATGAAGAAGATTAGGATGAGAGGCTGATACGAGACGTTGCTGGTACAATGTTTGCTGGTGAGCACTACAGTACCTCATATCAATATCATACTGGACGCGATGAAACAGCTGGTTCTAATTCAGTAAGCTCTGGGGTCACGGTGTCGCATTAGAAACTTAGTAACTGGTCTCGAGACTGCTTCTGGCAGCTCCACCTTCGTTTATGCCATGCTCAAGCATCCAGAAGTGCAAAGAAAGGCCCGTGAAGAGCTGGATCGTGTTATTAAACTTGGGCATTTGCCTACGTTGGAAGAGGAAGAATTCTTACCATATACGACTGCGATCGTCAAGGAGGTACTACGTTGGAAAGCGGTTGCCCCAATCGGTCAGTTTCTTGTTATTCCTCGAAGTATACACATTCATTTATCCCAACACAGGTATGCCCCATTATTCGACGATGGAGGATAGCTACAAAGGTTACAGAATCCCAGTAGGATCGGTTGTCATTGGCAATGCTTGGCCCGTTTGCGTTCTTCCATGGGAGTCTTTGGACTTATTATTTGAACAGGGCGATCTTCTATGATGAGAAAATGTATCCTGACCCCGAAAGATTCAATCCGGATCGTTTCATGAAGGATGGGGAACTTGACCTTGATGTTTTCGACCCGAGACTTGCAGCTTTTGGCTTTGGGAGACGGTAAGGCCGGAAAATGTATCATGAGGATCCGACTGATGAAGTTGGTAGCATCTGTCCCGGTCGCCACTTGGCCTGGTCGTCATTGTGGCTTACAGTAGCTTCGATGCTTGCAACAATGGACATAACGAAAGCTGTTGATGAGAACGGGGTCGTAATAGAACCGTCTGGAGAGTATGAATATGCTCTGGATCAGTCAGTGCCAAAAACATTTTCCTCACTGACGGATGGTTCTAGTACCTTGAAGCCTTTCGCTTCCAGTGTGAAGCCTCGGTCGAAGGAGACTGAAGAAATGCTTCGGTCCTTGGATGAAGAGTGATCCTGTGGCGCAGATGTATTCGAATGAATTTGTGTACGATAACCGAACGCGTTGTCGTTTATTGTAAGATGTAATTGACCCGAATCAGGATAGTCTTAATATCAGGACCAAGTTGGACGAGCGTAGCGTACCATTGAATGTTGGCTGAATGGTGACCTAAGGTCAACGTCAATTGACACGGGAGGGCTGGGATTAGGCAGCGAACCCGCTAGTCCAGGTTTCCAATGCCACGTTGATACTGATTGCTCACTCAGCAATCCGCCTCTTGCCTTTTATGGTTTACAGCTTATGACGTTCCCTCGTGCATCTTGCTCTTTGCTTCGAAATTCCGAATTCCTTGGCTTGCTCACCTGCTTTCTTTGTGTACTCTCTTGTATGGCCTCTGATATCCCTTATTTTACGTTTTTTGACCTTTCGAAGAGGTACGTGTACGTAGTTGTGGGAATAGTTGCATTGGGCACGAACAGCCAAGTCTCTTTTGGAACATAAACCTTTAATAAGGCGCTGCGAAAGATGCTTAAAACTTCATCGACAATGTAAGAGCAATTTTCGCGGCATGCTCGTGACAAATGGCGCCCAATGCTCATAAGTTTTGTACAAGCTAAGTATTCCCCGTCCGGCTCTCTGACTGACAGTCAATATCGTAGAACTCTCAGGCTCTGTTATCCTATACTTCATTTGCCACAAGCTCCACAACGAACAAAAACCCAATGTTTTCACCAGACGAATTCAATCTGTGGCTAGTGCAGCTGCCAGCGCCAGTCCTCTGCTCGTGTGCTCAATTAACTGGAGTCATATCACATCACAGCCTCAAGCTTCAAGGCTTGAGGTATTGGCGTCATCTTCAAAGGAGGTTTAGTACCTCGGTAAGTACACGCTTCCTAAGTTCGATTCTACTCCCGCTGTTGTTTCCCATGCGTACCCAAATTGCAGCTCTGGGCCTCTCGTTGTGTTTCGTAATCGGATTAATGCAAGTGTTTGGCTGACTGAAATCCAACAGGAAGCTCATTAGGCCTTACTGTGGCTTTGTGGCCAGCGTTATTCGTCAAGTTTGCAACGATTCATAGTGCACGTCATCAATCACCAATGGCAAATCATTTCTGTCTGCTTCTGGTCAGCATCCAGTTCTTCTTTCCCTTTCAAGCCGCTCTGTCAGCCTGAATTTACAAACTTTGGGACTCCTACTCCCACACCCATCCAGCAGTCTTGGAGATCGGAAAGAAATTTTTTTTTGGCCGCTGGCGTTCCTCCTTATTGCTTCTCATGACATCTTCCAGAAGCTCTGCTTAGGCCGTTTATGTAATACGCTTGTTTTTAGACCTGACGCAAGTCGCCTCTTAGCTCGAATCCGTCTGGGTTAGCTCGTTTTCTCCCTTCCCGTCCTCATGCTAGCTCTGCTGAGAGTATTGTTTTTCCCATTATCGTTATACTTGTTTCAGCGGTGTCGTGCTCAGGCTGATCTTGTGCAATGTCCAGGTTCCACTGACGCCGACTTTGACTTCGTGGTCGTCGGAGCTGGTGCAGGAGGCGGTCCCATAGCTGCACGCTTAGCTGAGTCGGGTTTCACAGGTATTGCGATCCTTGTCTCTTCTATTCAATCTGAACAGCCTTGAGTCTTGGTTATCGACGCTGGACATGATGTAAATAACATCAATTCCACAATCCCATTGTATTTCATCCGTGCGTCCGAAGGTAAGGCTGGTCCCATGACAGTCTGCGTCTCAAGTGTTTCAGATCCTCAAATGGAATTGAATTATACGCTTGATGAATATCCATCCGGTTTTCGTTTCCAAAATAATGATGCATGGTAATCGTACTTCTATTATTCCTCTTCCGGATTACAACGTTGTTTCTGTGTTTCTCACCAGGTACCCACGCGCCCGAGGAGTTGGAGGTTCTACGGTAAGGAGGCACAAGGCTGCGACGTTTCTCACTGGCGCCCAATTTAATAGATTCACAATGCGTTGATCAACGTGATAGCAGACACAAAGTCGGACTTTAACACACTAGCGTCGACGTTTGATGATTCCACTTGGTCCCGCGACAATATGCAGGAATACTTCAAAAAACTGGAACATAATCTATATAGTATCATACCGTCCAGTGA
Organism: Megacollybia marginata; assembly: GCA_003313965.1. Classification (NCBI taxonomy): domain Eukaryota; kingdom Fungi; phylum Basidiomycota; class Agaricomycetes; order Agaricales; family Porotheleaceae; genus Megacollybia; species Megacollybia marginata. The sequence continues at coordinate 19,421 of QLOY01007722.1, forward strand.
CCATGGTTATAATGGGTGGCTCAAAACCAATCTCAACCCTGACTTGGTTGCGTTGAATCCTATGTTTTTCGGTAATCAGTCCTTTTCCCGCTCCGTTCTTGATGCTCATCCCAACAGATCTTCAGACAGTGGGCCTCGTAGGTGCGATCACCACTTCCGGTCTTCCGGTGCTTGATATCAATGACTTGGCAAGTGACCAAGCTCTCGGGGTGACGATGTCCAGCTTCACCATCGATGAGAATCATAACCGATCGAGTGTCCGCGACCGCTTGGTATCTGTCGAGCAAAACGGCTCAGGCAACCTTCAGATCTCGGTAGACACCTTGGCGACCAAGATATTGTTGTGCAACAATAGTGCTGGCATTCCAACAGCATACGGAGTTGAGATCGCCCCAGGAGCTGCTCTTCCTGTAGCATCAAATTTCAACGGTAGATCTGCACTCAGGACTCAGAACATTACTGTCAGGCACGAAGTTATCGTTTCTGCGGGCACATTCCAAAGTCCACAATTGGTGAGTCGGCACACTTCAACGAATATAAGACTACTCAAACATGTCTCTATAGTTGATGGTAACACTTGGATGATTCATACCAGCCTTTTCTGATTTCACCAGCTTTCTGGCATTGGGAATAGTTCCCATCTCCGTGAATTTGGCATAGAATCCATTGTCGAACTTCCAGGTATAGGAAACAATTTACAAGGTAACTTCGTTCTAGATGCATGGCTGTATTATTCATGGCGTCTAGATCACGACGAAATTTCAACTATATGGCGCATGCGTCAGAACTTTTCACTCCTCAACGGGTGTAAGTTCCTGTCTGATCCCGAACAAGACTCTTGCCTCAAGTACTGGATGGATAATGAACATTTGAACGTGTACTCGTTCGGAGGCACCCTGGAAATATCTACGGCCCAATCTGCTGGAAGTTCTGAACCTGATATCTTTACATATTGGAACCCAGGATATTTTCGTGGTTTTGTCAGAGGTGAATCCCTTTCGATGCCATTGCCTATGTGCTTCATCTTTATAGGGTTTCCACAAGAAGTAGCAGCCAACCACAACGCTGTTACAGCGGTGAATCTTAAAGCTCATCCCTCTTCTAGAGGAACAGTACGCCTTACTGGCCCCCATCCCCAGGACCCTCTCAACATCCAGAAAATGCACTTCCAAGCAAAAAATGGGCCGCAAGACGTGGCAGACCTCCGCGAAGCAATCAAACGTTCCAGAACGGTCATGCAATCCCCATTGATCTCTTTATTTGTCGAGGAAGAGGTCTTCCCCGGACCGCAGGCGCAAACCGATGAGCAGATTGATGATCATATATACCAAAATATCTTTGGTGAGTCTATTTATTCGCACCTTTCACGGCACCGACTCGGCTTCGAAAAGGACATCATGCATGCTGCACCAACCCTATCGGCCCAGATGAGGGTAGGATTCTTTCGAGCGATGTCCATTCTTCTTGATTGATCTGTAGATGAAAATGCGGTACTTGATGGTGATTTCAGAGTGCGTGGAGTCGATAACCTCCGTGTAGTCGATGCGAGTTCCTGGCCTAACGTACCAGGGTATTTCGTGACGACTCCTATATATATGGTAAGCACACTCCAGCCTGCGTTGGATATGAAGCTGAGGACACGGTAGATCTCTGAAAAGGCAGCAGACGTGGTTATACAGGCTGCCACCAACAGTTCCAATTCGAGAAGGTCAGACGCTGCCGAGGCTTTCTCTCAACTAAGAAACAATTATCCATTCGAAACGTCCTCGACATTGATTCAGGAGGGAGGCTTTCAGTTGCAATGAATTCTGTCTATGTAAGCTAGTACTTCAATTCAGATAGGCGAATGAAACCAAGCTCAAATTCAGACCTGACGCAGGTCCTTCACCGCTCATAACATATACATAACCCTCTGAAGGAAGGTTTTCTCGCATGGCCTGGGGACGAGGCTAGCGCAAATTGGCCTTGGGCGTCCTCTTAAAGTTAAACATCCTGTTACATTCATGGGGTTGTGGGCATTGGTTACTATTTTGCCGTTGCCGTTGTTGCTGAAGAATACGTTGATTGGCCATTTCATGTTCACTTGAATGGGACTGCGAGCTGGCCAGTCGTGCGCTCGATGCTGATCCCTTGAGGATGATGTTTCTACCATTCCGTCCATCAATCTTTCGCTGCCTCGGCACCGCCTCGGCACCACCCAATTCCAGCCTTTCTATGTCAATTGATATTGTCTTTAGGTCGCCATTCAGCCAACTTGGTCCTTATCTTCGGACCATCTTGACTTGAATCAATCGAAACTTACTATGAACGACAACGCGTTCAGTTATCTCCAGTACATAGATTCATTCGAATACATCTGGGCCTATAGGATCACTCTTCATACAAGGACTGAATCATTTCTTCAGTTGACTTCGACCGAGGCTTCACACTGCAAGCAAAAGGCTTCAAGGTGCTAGAACCGTCCGTCAGTGAGGAAATCGAGGCGATGTCTTTGGCACTGACTGATCCAGAGCAGATTCATACTCCCCAGACGGTTCTATTACGACCCCGTTCTCGTCAACAGCTTTCATTATGTTCATTGTTGCAAGCATCGAAGCTACTGTAAGCCACAATGATGACCAGGCCAAGTGGCGACCGGGACAGATGCTACCAACTTCGTCAGTAGGATCTTCATGATAGATTTTCCGGCCTTACCGTCTCCCAAAGCCAAAAGCCACAAGTCTCGGATCGAAAGCATCAGGGTCAAGTTTCCCATCCTTCATAAAACGATCCGGATTGAATCTTTCGGGGTCAGGATACATTTTCTCATCATAGAAGATCGCCCTGGGCAAATAATAAGTTTGAGGCTCCCATGGAAGAACGCAAACGGGCCAAGCATTGCCAATGACAATCGATCCTGCTGGGATTCTGTAACCTTTGTAGCTATCCTCCATCGTCGAATAATGGGGTATACCTGTGTTGGGATAAATGAATGTGTATACTTTGAGGAATAACAAGAAACTGACCGATTGGGGCAACCGCTTTCCAACGGAGTACCTCCTTGACGATCGCAGTCGTATATGGTAAGAATTCTTCATCTTCCAACGTAGGCAAATGCCCAGGTTTAATAACGCGATCCAGCTCTTCACGGGCCTTTCTTTGCACTTCTGGATGCTTGAGCATGGCATAAACGAAGGTGGAGCTGCCAGAAACAGTCTCGAGACCAGTTACTAAGTTACTAATGCGACACCGTGACCACAGAGCTTACTGAATTGGAACCAGCTGTTTCATCGCGTCCAGTATGATATTGATATGAGGTGCTGTAGTGCTCACCAGCAAACATTGCACCAGCAACGTCTCGTATCAGTCCCTCATCCCAATCTTCTTCATCAAGCTTTGCAAGACTGTTAGACACAAACGACGGGATACATACTCCTTCTTCCTAACGAGAGTCAGTACACTTGAAACAAACTGATCACATACGAATTGTTCCTTCGACGCCATGTAAGGCTTCTCAACCATGTTCCTCATAAGCTTCTTCCATTCTTTTGCTTTTCGTTGGAAACTAGCAGCAGGAAACCAGGCAGGGACATGCTTTAACAAAGGGATCTGGTCCTAACTGATGTGAACTCAGCAAACTTAGCGCGTGACAGTGCATACCACCAGGAAAGCTCCGGGTAACATAGCAACGAGCACCGAATGTACAGCTGCTCCTGCCAGAGCAGTATACGAATCATTTTCCGGTGATACAGCGATACCATAAGCAATGCCTACTATAATGGTCGCTGTTGTTCTTGAAAAGGATAGGTTGTCGTTGAATGCACCAGGAATACTTACGTCTTTAACTGCTGGATGATATCGCCTGGCTTGTCAACCAACCGAACCAAAAGCTGGTGAACTGCTTTAGTTATATGCGGTTCAAATTCTGCGGCTGCTCGTTGATTGAAAGCTTGATGGAAGAGGCGGCGACACGCTTTCCTGCAGGTATTTAGATCCACTTCTTGCGACTATAGTGATATCACTTACCAGCGATCATCTACGAAATCGGTCAGATGAAGCAACATTCCACGCATATAAACTCGTACTATTTGGCATGAATAGAAAACAAAACTCCCAACCCATGAGTTCATTCACCATTGGCAACCGAGCTCTGCTCAAGTGAATAATCGAAGCGAACGTGTGATGAGAGCAGACCGGCTGGAGTATATATTGGATCGTTTGTCAAGTAGATCCACTGCTGCTTCATAGCTGTTCAAAATCACTATCGACGTACCAACAGCATTGGCGTAGATGATATCCGAATCTGCGGCGGTTATATGGCAATGAACGATAGCATGATGCACCCACCAAAGTCTTTGGCCCACTTGTGGTATGTCTCCCAATTAAAGCTTGTCGGCATGTCCAAAAGGTTACCGATTATCGGAAGCGGCTTTGGTCCTGGAGGAAGAGGTAGAGTCGCGAGAGGAGACCGAGTCCATCGACGATAGAGCCACAGTACAACGGCTAGTGACAACACTGACAGTTGAAGGACAGAAAGCATGGCCAAAGATTGTCAGTGGGTAGAACCAAAACAGTTGCCCTTTTATAAGAACCAGCCAGGTTTCTTCCTTCCTATCGGGTCCGACTCATGTAATGTGCCTGGGGTTCGGAGAGATTGCAGGTTATGGAGCAAATTTCGCCGGAAGGCACTACAAGTGGCGCTGATCGACATTCTGATGAATCTGATTGTCCAAACTTATGCCTAGCGCTTATAACCAAAGCCTGAAGGCGACGTAAGAGTACTAGTGTGTTGTGACGCAAGCCGGTAGGCAACGTCGAAACTCTCCCATTGTCCTTCCTCAGATGCTTGCGACAATAGGGACCGTCAAAGTCGATTGCATGGTACACGTGCCATTCTACCTGTTCATCTTGCTTTCGTACACAATCCCAGTCATCGGAGTGTACATGAGGGTAGCATCCTTGCCTTTCATGATTATTTGATGCATGTTACTGTGTCAAAGTATCAGAGCCATGGTACAGTTATATGTCAAGTTGGTAGTGAAGAGGCTTCATTGGAGTGAACGGTATCGACCTAGAAGTTATGTCGGTTTTGTCGTCGTGAACGTCGCAGCGAGCATCCTGTAGAAGATGCAGTTCATGCTCTCCTTTGATGCAACTCAGATGAGGGCTTAAAGGAAAGCAGACGACAGCTTTTGCTTCAGGTGTTCGAGGTAGCACCTAATTTGCGATTACGCTACTCTGCGCAAGAGCTATCGGACTTCCTTTTACGTCTACTGACTTGCAGCGCACTTGTTGAGGTGCTTAGTATGCATGGAACGTATGGGAGACGTACTATGCTGGTGAAGATATGTGGGTTCCTCCATATTTGTATGCGTAATGGAAAGTGAAACACATTGCCTCTGTTCCTGAGGTCATCAAGATTGAGAGGATAGCAGATTGATCTGTGTCATAGTAGGCATTGAAGGAGAGATGCTCAGTTTGGGAATCGGAACTGGATATGTCTATGGTACCCGTCGTGTACCCGTCACACGCATCTTGACGCAATGCGTGTTGGAACGGAACCTGGCCGTTCCTTAATGGGACTGAGCCAGTGTATTTTTCAAAGCCTGAAAGGCTACTTGTAGAGAGCGGCCAATGCTGCGCATGGCATGTACGAATCTCACGACCACACGGTAACAGTCACATCAATATTCCAAAAATAATGACAAGATAGATATGAGAGATGCGAGGGGAATCGATATCCCAACTGAGGTAGATACTATCTGTAGATCAGAAGGGAATAGATCAGTGGGATATCGATATCCCAAGGTGGGGGGGAAGGAGGAGTTCCGCCTCAGCACCGCCTGAGGGGAAAGCTTTGCGAGGGGGCACGTGACCGTGGGAAGCCGCCTGCCAAAGCTTCCAGGAACTGATCCTGAGCGCGCCAGTGAGTCTGGGATTGAAGACTGATCCAGACCCACCCACAAATGAGCCGAAGCTCACTAGTCGGATCAGGAAAAACCCAGACGACGCGTCAGCAAGCTGACACCCCCCACCCAGCGAGGCGAAATCCAACAAAATACAAGTGGAGCAAGATTCCGAGTCCCTATTTATAGGACTCGGTGTTTTCAGAGCGACCTTGGCTGGTAAGCGCCCACTAAGCGCCCAAAAAAAGGTGACAGTTCCACTGAGAATTATCCGAGTCTGATACAGGACCCCTGGTACTCCTTGGTACCAGCCCCTCATGTCTTGCTAATGGTTGCAGAAATATTGTATATTATGCTTCTATGCTATTAGTCCTCATCATTGATTCTCTCGCACTCATTGTCTATACTGCTGTTGATGTGATCTCGCCATCCGTTCCGACTGTCTAACCATCTTTTGCTGTCTCTGTCTGTATGGAATACAAAGGTTATCCTTTCCCCTTGATAGTGCATGTTGAAATGTGTGAGTTTTGTTGATTGAAACATTATAACATGTCCCCTCTTCACTTTGAATCGGAATCCTGGTTCGAATAGTATCAGGTCCCCGCCTTCCCATTCGCCAAGGAATAGCAGCACGCAAAGGTTTTCAGCGTCTAGTTGGTCTCGGTGAGCTTTGGTACATGCATGAATGTTTAAAACGAAGCCTCCGAATGGTGCAACGCCGGGTTGTTGACGGAAGGGGAGAGAATCGACATACAGCGACAGCTGTTTGTACTGGTCTGGAAGGTGTTGTTTTAGCTATGTCGTATGAGTGGCTTTCCTACTTCGTTTGTATTCACTTACTTCTATAATGATATGCCCTATCACGTCCTCTAACATCTCACACATCACCTCATGTTCATCTTTGAAGTCTGTTATCTCTTTTGATGCGTATGGTGTTCTTTGATAGTGATTTACTCTTCGGCTGCCGTTCTTCCTCAACTTGTTCGGATGGATATCAGGTGGGGCTCCTTCCCCCTATGCAAGGTCAGGTTGTGCCTCTACTTTGACTCCTTTACTTATGGATTCGCCGTAACGGTTGTACGCTTCTTGAAAATGCTGTGCTAGGAACTTGTATGGTCTTCCATAGGTACTTTTCCCTTCCGTTTTCTCATGTGGGTACATCATCTTGATCTTAGTCTCGGCCTGTTGGATTGTTGAGACCATTTTCTCTCCAATGCTTGTCATGAGAAAGGCAATCAACTGGCCGTCTTTCCCTGTTATTTTTATATTGTTTCTATTGTATGTCAGCTGTAATCACTGTATCGTGTTGTAGGCTTACCCTTTTGCAATATCTGAATCTATACAGATATACCTGTCACTGTCGTGGTGTTTGCCTTCTGTATTGTACATTTCCTCTGTCTATCCATAGAGGTCATCTTGGTACGTCTGGCGTCTTTTTGTTACGTACCGTGTCTTGTAATTCTTGGACGGTGTCTACAGTAATGGAGTTCTCGGCTTTCCTTCGTTGAGTGTCTGTCCATTTCTGGCGTTCGCTTGGTTTCATGGGATATGGTGCAGCGCCGGTTTCGGTGTCAAACGTAGTGGCTATCGTGTACGTTTGTGGCTCGTATGTTGTGGTTTTGAGTAGTGTATTGCACTGGGTTGAACGTCCCACTGTTATGTGCTGTAAGTTCTGCCAGTATTCTGCACGTCGAAGCTCGGGTAGATAGAAGCTTCGACTGTCAGTATACGTAGCAGTTGTATATACACTTACTTTGTCCGTATAAGCTGCATGCTTTTGTCCATCATCTCAATGTCCTCTAATATGTATCGTTTTGTATCTGTCCCTCTCGGTAGATGCGCGCGAATGGCTTCGTTCAGTTCCCTGTCTTGCCTGAGACTTTCGATAGTTGGTATGATAATTGTTTGTAGCAGCTTTTGGAAGTTTTCGTCTTTTGTGTTGTCGGTTAGAATCGGCTCATTGGAAATATGCAGGCTTCGTACCTTTGGGATTCCTCAGTTCATTTGTCGCTTTCATAATTGACAACACGTCTGTATGTTGCTGTAAACGATTGTATTTGTCCATTGCGATCAGCATCAGTAGGATGTAGAAGGTGCCTTCGGAACCAGCTGTCAGTATATACGTCGTGTCGTAGGTCTTACGTACCGCCCACAGTCAGCGCCGCTACCTTATGACCTTTTGTCTCGTATACTAGCACTGTCTTTCTTGACGTCTTCAATTTCGATGATATGTCGTTTCGTCTTCCGTTGTTCTCCCTGTGACTGCAGTCTGTCAATGTTGTTCGTTATGTTATTGTCTTGGCTTACCGACTTGTCTGCATGGCAAAGTTCAAATAGAATAGCGCTGACTGAAACTGTTGGACCTCCATGGCCTTCTCGACTTTGTAGCATTGTAGAGCCGCCAGCATTAGCTCAGGGTCTGCGTCTCTGCTGCATATCTCCACCTCTTCCTCTGTCAACAGCACCGGCTGCACCTGTTTGGATTTAATCTGCACGACGAGTGATGCTAATTTCTCCTTGTTCTTGTGTGTGTTGATGTTGGCTAGTCGGCAAAGGAGTCTTCATGCGGCCTGATCTAAGGAGGGCCTACATGTCGGGTCGTGTATCCAAGCCTTTCTGTGTGTTCGGTTAAGCGACGGCCAGGAGATATGGCTGGTCTACATATGCCGGGAGTTCTTGGTCCCTCTCATGGATCACCTCCGTTTCACCTCGAGCTGGCTTCTCTGCATCGTTGCCTGTGGTATGTCCCTTTTTTTGTTTAGCATTGCTTGACTTGTCTGATTTCTGTCTGATTTCTGCATCAAACGCGACCCGCTGCTTTTTGTTCCTTCGGATCCTTTCGTCTCGGTTTTGAAGGTGCTCCTGCTCATCGTATGTATCGGTTTCCGCGATGGCATCTGTATATTTTCAGTCTGTTGATGCTATGTCGGGAGACTATACGTACCTCTCTTTCTTTTGCCCTCTAATATAGAGCTGTTATGCTGGCGATGTTTGTTGTTTTTGTTGGAAATGCGTCCATCGTCATCTATTTCCAATAGTATGGCCCAATCGTCCGTCTCCTTATCGACGTTGGTGCAGTTGTGTGCGTTGATGTCTACTTCTTCGCTTGAATACGCCTCACACAGAATTTCCATTAGAGCATGTATGTCATCGTGTTGTGCTGATAGGGGTGACAGCGTGCATATCGCGCACTCGACTAGGTCTCTGCTCAGCGATACGTTTATGTATTCTTGTACTTGTCAGCTTTCGTTCTAGTTGTATCTGACAGGCTTACCAGACATCTAGAATAGGCTCTGCCCTGACGGTCACACCTTTTTGATTGTTGTTTGATTCGCGGCAAACATATGACGACGGTATCGATCGACGATCAATTTGTTGCACAGAGGGTACTGCAGGTAGGATATACATGTGTGGTCGATATGAGTCATTTGTTGTCGTTCGCGACAGCATTATATGTATATAATTGTTCATTTGTTGTTCCGTGGTCTTTATACCAGTCTTAGTCCCGGTCAATGATAAAGCTGTGCGATTACCTCTTCTGTCTGTTGTGTTCCAGACGTATTATACTGTCTTGTTGTAGCGTAATGTATTGTGGATGCTAAAGTCGAAGCCCTCATTGACATCAACGGTTGATATGCAGCCTAATATATGGTTTGAGAGCTCTCGAGCTCGTAGACAGCTTCTCTTTTTCGAAGGCGATGGTTCTGAAATCATTGTAAGATGCCCAGAATTACCTACGAGTTGAGGGTGCAAAAGCTCGCTTGAGACCGTTGACCGTCGTTTGTCCGATGCACCTGATTTATGTAGGATGTTCATGCATGTTGTCTGTGTTAGTTTAAGGGACTTACGTGTGGGTTAGGGTGATTGAGCTTGATGTAAGTCTCCAATGCCCGGCCATGATTGCGAGCCACTATAGCGCTTTCCAATAGTAAGCCTTTCCGGTACTTTAGTGAGGAGTAATTGAACGTCCAGTGATACCTAAAGTATTTTAGATGATTGTAGTAGTTCAGTCGCCGAAAGTCTTACATTTGCCTGCTGTTGGTGCTGGCGATCTGAGCTTGGACATAGCGAGGGCCATGGACATCGTATAACATGGTCTACAAGGCTACTATATGTTCATTAGAAACGATGTAAGTTAAATGACGTACCTGGGTTGCGACATTGAAGCGGAGGACATCGAAGCAAAGCTTTAGCAGTGACTAATCGTCAATTCTGCTGCGAGAGCGACGACTCATGGTCAATTCGCTCGAAGGCCGACTCAACGTCGATTGCCTTGGTAGAATTTGGTGGCAGGTAAGGGAAAGACGGTATGCGGAACCAAACAATGATCACCCGTGATCAAAGTTTGGTTCTGTGTTTGGTTCCGTGTCATCGACTTGTCATCTAACACCTCTGTTTCGGGTGCAGGCTACGACTGGAGCCAGCCGCTGAATTGGCTGTCTTGTCAGTGTCTCATCTACAAGGTAAGTCAGTTTTTTTTGCTCTGTATTGGTAACCTTACCCTCTCGAGTAGCAACTCGCTCGAACTCGTGTCCCTTTCCGTATTCGAGAGCTTAACGATTGTTACTCTCGACGGTGTCATTGACAATCGTCGACGCCACAGGCAATTTGACGTTTTGTCATTGCCTCTTCTCCTTCGCCCCCGTTCGTTCTACCTCTGCTTCAAAGCTTTCCTGTTTCCCATCATGCTGCCTGTTTCCCATCATGCCGCCTGTCGACTGGGATCGACTTCGTCCTGTTGACATCGTACGCAATCCCACTATTCTTCTCCACAAGTCTTCGTGTAAGTTATACTCTATCACATTCCGGTATTAACAGACTTATTGTTGATTAGCCACACTTGAACGCAGTGTGTTTGATGGAAGATATGGCCAGGTCATTCGAGATGGCCGTTTTTTCGTCTATACGGTCAACGCTTCGTATCTTCCGTCTCCTCCTTTGCAGGAATGCGAACTGCAGCTCATGCGTGACTGTCATTTCGGTCGGTATGATCCAGTGCTCTGGCCTCAGCTTTTCACAGATTCCTTCCCCCATCATGCTGTCATTAAAAATCCTCTGTCGGATCCCTCGGATCACAGTTCGCGGTGGTGGTGGCTTCCCGAGCGTCAGGACATTGTTTTCTCGTTGTCCGCTCGTCTTGGTCTGCTACGTAGAGATATTACAGAGTCTTTCTTGTCGTCTATTCGAATACTACGTGATAGGGTTAACCGCTACCGTGAACATGAATTCCGTGCTGGCCATGAGCCCAACGCTACCCCCTTCCTGCATATGACTGTTGTGGAGAATAATTACCAGCAGCTTCTCACCCTCGAGTCTTCTTTCCATCAGATTCGTTTGTGCCTTGTGGAGATGCAGAATGCATACCATTTTGCCTTGGCTGCTTTAGATTGGTTAGAGGTGTTTGTACCCAGGTACAATGGTTTGACCCCATCAGTCTCAGAGGTTGCTGGTGTAATGGGAGCATTCGTCTATGACATAAAGCAGGCCAGTCGTCTTGTCCGGTGTGGCGTACCTGTTTGGATCATCCGCGGATTTGGTGATCTATATGCCACATGTGTAGATGAACTTCTCCCCATATCCGAGCCTTCTGATATGCTCGATTTGACGCCTGCACCTGGTTCAGCCGTCATCTTTCGTGGTTCGCCCGGTAGTGAAGCTCTGCGATGTATGGTCAGATACTATTCTCATTCGCTTGCTGGGGTTAATCCTTTCATAATCACTACTCCTTCGACTTTGACTTCGTCTCGTCCTTCGTCCACCTCAACACCAGTCTCCTCTGCCTCTTCTCGTGATGCTCGTCGTGCTAAACCTTGTGAGTATTAGCTTTGATTGTTATTTTATACCCTCACATGCTTGCAGATGTCGTTAAGTACAACAAAGCCAGCGGACGGGACAAGTTCGCTGAACCCTCGAGTCCCTTTTGGCCTCCAACACCTCGTGTCTGGTCTCAGGCCTTGTCTTCAGTTCAAAGAACTCACCCTCCTCCTCCAAGCGACCTTCCTCGTGGCTATGCATGTCCCGATCCTGCATTGTTTGTCGGTGTAAAGACTGTAGACAAGACCTTCACTTACCTTCGCCGTTGGTTGGCGTGCCGTTCGGCTTTGATCTTCCGGTTCATTCCTCACAACAGTAACGCCTCTCCATTGTCAAATGATCATTGGTGCGCTTTCCTTTCTAATTCTCTTGATCGGGTTCATGACAACGATTGGCGCAAAGCCAAGAAAATCTCAATGAGAGACATATTGGGTACGGCAACACAAGACTGGGAAAACACTTCTGATGAGGTGCAATCGGACATGTGCTTCCGAGGTTCGCCGGTCGGGTTGGAAGGATCTATATCGGAAGCAGTTGCACAGGAGATCTTATGGGAGATATCTGAGTTGAATTTTTGGGTAGAGTTATCAGTGCTGGATCACTACGCGTCAGGACTTCCCTCGGACGGCCGCCGCTCGTTGGTTCTGCAGTGCTTCCCATCGTGTCCTGGAAATCTCTACACTGTGGATTTCGATCGTGCATCCCTAGGTCTTGCTGCGCTAGACGTCCGCCAGCAAGCGCCTTATTTTATCCGATTATATGATCTGATGAAGGACTGGAAGAACAATGAACCCATCGGCTCGGTCTTGGCAAAGGAGATTAGCATGTGCACGGACAGTGAACTTAGTGATTTTGAGGTCAGACTTGCTCAATATTATACACAGAATTACTACGAATTTTTTGGTAGAGCATGTACATTACCCCGTCGCCCGCATTAACGCAGTGTTTTTTTGAATCGTTTCTGAATTCTCAGACTTGGTAAGGAATTATAGGGGTGTACCCAGCCTTGCACAAGGGGGGCCGTGTATTCGGCCTTGTGATCGGAAACAACCATGTGGTCTGTGGTCGGGTTTTCCTTATTGGAATCATGGTGGTGCATGTGGTCGCTCTGGCCAACATGTTTTACCCACACGCTAACCCCGAATCTATATACCATGCTCGTCGTTTGTTACCTCAGGAAACAAACGGTGACCACGCGAAACAAACGGTGACCACGCTCTTTGCTACAACCAAGTTATGCCTGTTAAGCCACATTCTGGACGTTCTGGACGCTGTTGGCCTTTTAGTAAGTCCTTTCGTACCCTTATAGCCTTATGCTTTCCGTGATATTCTTTAGGTAGCATTCTAAGTGTTTATCAGTCAAAAGGAGGTCTGATGGTTGAAATTGAAGTATGCCTTTACTCTATGCCTATCGTCTAATACTGTTTGTAGTGGTTAGGTGTTGATCGTAATGGGAACCTTTGGCCTCCCAGCTTCCATCCCCTCAAAGACATAAACGAGGTGGATATTCCCAGAATTCTTCAAGATCTGCAGGATGATTTGGGAGACCTTGCTGTTATTGGAGATAACGAGAAGGATGCTACTGTCACCTCCGAGGACATGAGAGGTGGGTACCTCTAAACTGCTTCGTGGTGTTCTCTTAACCTTTTATGGCAGATAAACAGCGCGTTTTTGCAGCTAATAGCAATGCTTAGTGATGCTTCGTATGCATAGGTGCTATCTTGTAGGAACACTAATCACTACTTTATTCTACTCGTCATCATCCTCCTCGTATACGGCTCTGGATCTCTTGCGTGTTAATGGTTGGTTCTGAGTAAATCAATAAGTGTATGAGTGTTTGATATGGTTGACATTACCAGGTCAATGATACATTCTCCATCGACTAACAAGATTTTTCTTACCACAAGGCTGATTCTCCATTTGTTGTTTGGGGAAGGCCATGCTATCATGGAGATCTGAGCTTCTATAAAGTGTCCAGTTCTCAGGGCCACTATATCCAAGGGTCTGGAGCTGAGGAGAATAAGAACACCCTAAAGGTCCAGCTCACTTTACCTGTATTTTTTCTCTCTCTGTTGTCGTTGACCTCTTTCTCGTACCTCTCGTAGCATTCTATCTCATTGTCTTCGGTATAGTGCCAGAATCTACCCATCACCTTCCTCAGATAACCGTGAGGATCCATAACATCTGTTACAGGGAGGGATGATAAGATTCCTTTGTCTTTGATGTTTGTGACGTAGCGGTTGGCCATATCTATGGCAGAATGACCACTAGAAGTGTAACTGGGATTCCATTTCTCAACCTTGCCCTCGGGTAAGGATTTCTCTAAACGATCTTGTATCTTCTGAAGACATTTTATAGTCTTGGCAAAGGTGGAACAACCTAAACCAGTGAGTTGAATCCTTTGGAATTGACATCGTATTTCTTTCTCGTGGCTGTCCATCTATCTCAGTAACGATTGCTGACCATTCTTTACTCACAATTCATTGATAATAGGTGCTGTTTGCTTCGTTGCAATGAGTCCCGTCACACGAAGCAGGACTTCACTCATATCACCTCCCCTTTCCTGTATAGTCATACGAAAACTCAGGGGACTTGGATACTTTGTGAAGGAGACTTTTTGCCAATCCACTTTCTATAAGAGGAGGGAGACGGTAAGCAGGTTGTCTAATTTTTTTCAAAGATGTACTTTGTAAAATTTCAGGGCTTGACATAAAGGGTCTCCTTTGTTGGACCTCTGCAGTATATAGTATTCCATGTATTGTACTGTGGACAAGGCAGATCAGTCCTGAATGGATCTAAGTAATGTTTTTTTACCGGGATTGTCTAGGTCAATGTTTGTAGCAGACCCTACTTGCTCGCTCATATCTCTGTCCTCTGTTTTGGGTGATGGATCCTCTATTTTGAGTGATGATTGAGAACGTGTATCCCTTGTTTGAGTATGCTGATGGTTGTCTGTTTCTGCCATGTGAGATATATGGGTACTTGTGCCTTTTTCCCTCTTTTTGAGCTTCCCATAGCTTCCCATTTCTCCTTGCAGATATTATACCCTTCTAGATTCTGTATCATATGGTATCCGGATCTCAACCGTGTTTCAATTTTCTCCTTCTCTACCATATCTCCGAATCTTAAGCCCCTCTGGTTTAACTTTAAACTCCGGTCTGGCTTCACTATTTAAACCCTTCAAAACTCATACCTCCCATCCTTGTTATTCTTTCTTCTCTCTTACCTTCCTTGCTATTTGCCCGCCAAGTTTCCTAAACTTTCTCCAAGTATTCTGAGTATGGCAGGTGGTACAAGAGGTACAGCTCGTCGTAGTCGCAAACCTGCAATCTCTTCCTCTGTTGTGCCAGACAGTGAGGACGAAGATCATGCTATTGTCAGTGCCCATAGGCAAGTGTTGTATTCATGTATAGAATATCTTTTGATAGAACTTATAGAAACCCTGGACCTACAGGTCGTATCAGAAAACCTTCTGCCAAGGTTGTAGAGGCTATATCTGGTA
>QLOY01007723.1:0-48435 GCA_003313965.1 Megacollybia marginata
TAGGTTTTGCTGCGGTCGGCTTGGTGGCTTTGGGCTTGGAAGCCTGCGACTATCAGATAAACTAATGAGCAGCAGATAGAGTACCTTTACTGGCGCATATCCGTCTGAGTCTGAGTCTGAGATGTTGTTAAAATCGAAATCTTCGCCCTCGGAGCTCATGGTGGTGAGTGAACAACTGGACGCGACTGGTTGAAGCTGCACGTGACGCACACGCACAAACCACAAGCCCAATTTCTGACAATGATCGACGCTTCTAAAAACGCGGTGAATCCTACTTGTACCGGCTATTCTGCTCAGCATCGACTTGCAGACATCTTATGGTAGGGCAAAGTCAGACAAACACGGATTACGAGACTGGACACTCGAGATGCATTTCTTGGACTCCTGTTTATCGAGACATCCGGCAATTGGAACCATTATGGTTCATTTTCAAGCTGCGACCTCTCTTCTCGGTTCCATGACTGTTGCAGCACGAATGATGATATTGGTCGCAATGATAGTTCATTATAACGCATTATAACTCGAGTATAACGTCGTATGGTCACACTGGCAAGAGCCGTATGCCATGATCCGCTTGTGCCACGAACGGATCTCGTTCTTTGCATTCCCTCAAGAGGTACATTTCCTAGGCCGGCTGTCTCGGTTCCAGGGTAGTTTAAATTGCTCCCTCTTTGGGATAAAGGTCTTTTCCTCCTCTCCTCAGGCTATACCATGCATTTGTTAGAAAGACTTCGTGCAGTCGCGCTGCAGCCGGCTTCTAAGAACCAGAAATATCCTGACACCGACCAAGAGTCGTGTGCGAGCACACTTGTTGGTGAGTTAACATGGCCCTTTTTGTCTTACATCTGACAATACAGAATCCCAATTTCTGCCTCGGTCTACCGGCAGGGGAGGGCTGGGTAATATTCACCATTTGGCTGAGAGTAAGACGGCATGTACAGCTCCTAGGCCACGGCGCCTCCCTAGGCAAAAACAAGTAAGCATCCATGTTGTCCGTTCCACAGTCTACACGCTTCCAGGCATTTGGACGCGGCGGAGCAGGGAATATACGCAACCCATCTACCCAAGCACCACAAAATAGGTCTTCAAAGACAAATGTCTGCAATGACACAGCAAAAGCGGACTCACCGCGTTTCGTCAGTCGCATCTCCTTCCCGCTTTCTAGCTCACTCCTCTCAGGTTTCTTCTGGTCGGGGAGGTTTTGGCAATATGCGTAAACTCTAAACACACTCCAAATGTACAACAATCACGCACTATGAATAACTACCACGCTTCTCACTCACAGTCCCGTGGACGCGTTATGTTACTGATAGGACCGATCTCCCAAATTCTCTAATCGTGTAGATCCTTTCCTCGAGGGATGCCATCGATTAGTATCTATGAAAAGCACCTCACTTCTTACCTCTGGCAAAAGTCGCTCGTCCGATAACCACCCGGGAGACTAGGGTATAAAAAACCCTCCTCGAGGATGGCTCTTGACCAGCTCGACATCGTCCCGCGTTTGCTCTCTTCAATCCCATCGAGTCAGTCTTTCTCGTCTATCAACCTATCTAATCGTCGTCGTCCTCATACAGTTGTCTCATCATGCCTACTGTAAAGAAGACCCCAGCATCCCCCCAAGCCAAGGCCACACCGGTCGGTTTCACTCACCCTTGCATACCCAACTAACCCCCAACCTAGCCCAAAGCTGGTCAAGAAGTTCCCCCTCGTGCCCAAGCTGGCGCAGGTGCGAAGAAGACTGAGGGTGCACCCAAACCCAACTCGAAAGAAGCCAAGACTCCGAAGAAGTAGCCGAACAATATACTTGCTTCGGGATAGCATTCATATCGATAGATGTGTAAACTTGATACGGTAATATAGTACCTTAACTTGTTCATTTCAAGATTGGTTGCTCTATAATATTTACAGGACAGATCGGGAACAACAATTCAAACACACAGCAAGAAGAAAATACATATCATATGATAAAACGGAGACTCGTGTCCTATACAGATCGTCAGGACAGATAGAAGAGAAGAGAAGAGAAGACTTGCAATATAATGGGAGCTACCCAACTGAGGTATCTGGCTGAAATTCGGATGCAAGATCGCCCTAACAGACAAGAGAAGTTCCAGATAGGTTTGCATCGGATTATTAGCTGCAGCCTAACATCAGCACAGGTCCTAAATGTTAGAAGCAGCCGTACTCAAAGACTGAATAAAGGCCTGCAGAGCGGAATGAGACAACATTTCTAGACCAACTAGTACGCACATAGCTCATGGCACCCACAGATTCCCCGTTTTGGAAGGTGTCTACGCTCTCCTGATCATCTCTACAGCCGGACCATGAAATCTATGTGGTATATGATACAGGAAGAATGATGACAACTCCAGACTTACTACATCAGCAGGAGAAACTTTGCTAGGTAACGCGGCAGGCTGTATACCATTATATGTCGGCTGACCATGGTGATCATACTAGACAGGATGAGTGAACTGCGGTCAATCACTCGGAACTTACAATGAATGCAAGATCTTTGATCATGGTGAATACATCTCTCTGAAGAGGGAGAGGGCATACCTAAAACCGTGCCAGAGTGACAAGACTGCGAGTCATAAGTAAATGTTCGCGAAGAGGAGGGAGACTGACGTCGAAAATAGCCTAAATATCTTTTCAGCAACAGAAATACGTAATAGAGAGGCACTTGCCGTTAAACGACAGCCAGGAGGAAGCGGCTGCACAGAGGTCAGGACTTGTAGCAAGTATAAACAAGCGAATTCTAACCTTCACCATGATATCATGCAAGTCCTAGAGAAATAGGTAACAATCGAGCATCCTTACAAACAGGGTATACACACATCGTCTGCAATGTGTCCACTTTGATGATAATCAACAGGATATATGACTGTAAGATATCAGAAACCCAATCTATTGATGCAAAACATCCTGACCGTCATCATAACCATCCATCTCATCACCGTCTAGATCAGGCGTTCGCCCACCATGGCCAGAATCTGACGGAAAGTTAGTCAGAAACATTCTGCACGTCAAGAATAACCAACAATGGAAAAAGAGAGCATCGTGGGGTTGTGCGTTGTCTACAAGCCAGGTCATGGCATCAATCATATTACTCCTTGTTGGTATAGAGCGATAATCTTTGCTGTCGTCTGTGAGAAGAAGGACATCATCCGGGTCGTAGCCCCATTGGTCTTGCCGTACAATCAGTAGCGAAAACGTAAAAAGAGACAACTACTCACGGATGAGAAAGTGGCGCATATTCAATGCATCGTTGATGCAACCATTAAGTTGGTGACCCTGGCCAATATAATTGATTCCAATCTATCAAAATGCATGAGAACATTGTGCTGGACATAGATGGTTCTTACACATAGTGCCTTTTTCCTACCAGTACATCTCGAGTACTGGAAAGCAGGATGTTGGTGAGCAGATATGGGTCGGTTATAGTCCATAGGATAATTAGTAGCAGCATAGTCGGATTGAACTGCTCTCGAAAAGCCTTGTTGGTAGTAAGGACTGGCTGGAGGTGCAAACATAGGCATCGGGTCTTGACTGTGATGATGGTGTCTATGGTGATGGTGCGAAGGGGATAACATCACAGGCTGAACGATTTGCGGTTGCGCATAAACGAGACCTCTATCTGGAGGAGGAGGATTTGAATGCCTTCGATGATGATGAGGTTGCTGAAAAATTGGTTGCTGGAAAGTTGGTTGCTGGAAAGTCGGTTGCTGAAAAGTTGGCTGCAAGTAACTTCCAGTATTGTCCAAATATTCAACAGGACGAGGAGAATGGCTACGATGGCGGTGATGATGATGGTGACGATGATGGTGTTCCGGTCTGCAAAAGAAAATAACGGTAAGATTCGTGTTGCTGATACGAGCTGAGTGAAACTTTCTGTACGGATCTAATTGCAAGTTAGCCTCTGTAACAACTGCAAGATCAACTTATTTACGGCGAGGTCCCATAGCTGTAGCCCCATTGTGGCCTAGAGAGAATTAAAAGGTTTATCTGCCCACAAAATTGTTGCAACTTGCGTCGATGCACCGCTAGAATAGTACATTATCTTGGACGAAAGGAAGAAAGAAAGACGCTTGTGGCGGAAATCCTGACAAGGCTTTTAAGGCGAGTATATCGGCTTTGGTATGACCGGATGATGGACAGAGACATTATTACATCACGTACTTACCAATAGCATACACACATAGCATACATATATAGATACATACAACGGCACATAATCATCGGATCTGAAAGCGAATAGAGATCAAATAATAAAACGGAGATTCGTGTCCTGCAAAAATCGTCAAAAACAAAACAAAATCGAGAAGCAGGCTTACGATACGGTGCGAGCTGCCGAGCTGAGGTTTCTGGTTGTATTTTGGATACAATATCGCCCTTACAGATTTAAGCACTTCTTGGTAGCTTTGATTGTGATTTCGAGCTGTAGCCTGGTGTTAACCAAAGTCAAGCATATTATGATGACCACCGTACTCAAAGATTCAATGAAGGCCTGAAGAGGAACGTGAGATTCACTTGATGTTTGAATTCTAAGTGTCACGTACATAGCTCATCGCACCCACAGGCTCATTTCGATGGAAAGTGTCCGAGCTCGTTTGTCCATCCTTGCAACCAGACCATGAGATCTACGCAACGTATGGGAACATCGTGGCAGTGGGATTGGTCCGGAACTCACCACATCGGCGGGACTGATTTTACTAGCCAACGCGCTACGGCGGATACCGCTATGTTTAGCGCTACCCCGGTGATCGTACTAGACAGAATCAGTCCGTGATCTATAATGGTTAGCAGGACTTACAACATAGGGGAGATCTTCAAACATAATGAGTGCATTACTCGAAGAGATAAGAAAACATACCTAAAACCGTGCCAGAGTGACAAGACTACAAAACATCAAAACTTGAACATTAGATGGAAGCAAACTGACGTCGAACACAGCCTAAAGAACTGCTTAGTTAGAAAGAATGCAAAAAAAGGCACTTGCCGTCAAACGACAACCCGGGGGAAGCGACTGCGGACAAGTCAACGGTTGCTATTTACAGAGACGGAATTCGCTACCTTTACCATGATGTCATGCATTTCCTGCGGAAAGAGTGAGGCCGACAGAAAGAGAGACTATGTACTTACATCGTCAACAATATGCCCTCGTTTCTGGAAGTCAACGGGGAATATCACTGGAGGATATGAGACCTTAATCTACCGCTATTATGATATCCTCACCTTCATCGTACCCATCAGCCTCGTCACCATCTTTATCAGGTGTCTGCCCACCATGGCCAGAGTCTGACAAAAAGTTAAGTGAAAAAAAAACAGGTGACACAATTAGGTTGACAGACAATGGAAAAATAGTGCGTCATGAGGATGCGCGCCACTCACAAGCCAACGCATTGCATCCAGAATGTTCTTTCTCGTCGGCTGGGACCGACTATGACGGCTGTCATCTGTAAGAAACACGATGTCCTCTGACTTGTAGCCCCAATCGTCTTTCCTTGTGTTAGAAGCATGAATAACTCGGTAGCACCTACGTACGAACGAGGAAGTTTCGCATATTCTTTGCGTCATTAATACAGCCGCGGAGTTCATGTCCTTGGCCATAATAATTGATTCCAATCTATCAGATCATCAGAACAGTTTTGACGTGCAACACAGACGCTTACGCAGAGTGCCTTCCTCCTTCCAGTACATTTAGAATACTGGAAAGCAGGATGCTGGTGGGGGCTGGGAGCGGGAGCCGGTGGCATACTATGGTGTTGGTGGATTACCGGCGCTTGTACCAGGTTGTGACTGTAGCGACGTTGTCTGTGATGAGGAGTTGGACCAGGCATATTATGATGCTGAACCGGTGCCTGAACAAAGTTCTGGCTGTGATGACGTCGCAACTTATGATGGGACTGCTGCGAGTGAGATACGACAGGCTGAATGGGTTGAGGCTGTAGAAAAGTGACCCCTTTGTCCGCAGAGTGCGGATTTGAATGGCTCCGATGGTGATGGCTGTGATGGGACGGTTGCGAGTGAGATACTACGACAGGCTGAATGGGTTGAGGCTGCAGAAAAGTGGCCCCAGGAGGCGGATTCGAATGGCTCCGATGGTGGGACTGCTGAGCGGGCGCTTGCAGATACACTACATTGTTTTGCGGAAGAGGCGGATTTGAGAGGCTGCGATGGCGATGTGAATGGTGACGGTGGTGATGACTGGGATTCTCAGAATGAGATACGCGTATTGTAGGTCTGAAAACGGTCAGAAATTGTGTCGCTTACAAAATTGCAACGAACTGTACAGGTCTGGGCGAGCAATCGGCATTTAGAACTCTAATAAAGTATCACTCACGTATAAGGAGTCCCAACCGAAGAAGCTGATGCCTGAGGAAAAGGGACAGTCTGTTGTGCTGGATAGCTCGAGGGTCCATACTCGTGGCTCCATTGTTGCCTGAAGGGAGTTCAGCTTGGATGATCATTACTTACGGTCGTACGCACGATCTAAACAGTTTATGGCTGATAAGAATCGTCAAAAGCTCGACTTACGAAGGTGGAGGCACGGTGACTAAAGGTGGTCGTTGACCGCCAGATAGATTCCACATCATCTTAACAAACAAGAGTAGTCTCTGAACGAAAAAAAAAAAGCAAAAGAGCCGATATAAGACCTTCAAGATGATGGTTTCAGACAAAAAGGCCAAGACCCTCCGGACCTTAATATGATGGAGCTGGGGGCGCTAAATTGGTGACTCGAAGCTCCATCGGACAGTCAGTCGAGCCTAATAGCAGTTCAAAGCTTGCAGTTCAGGTCTAGGATTCAGATGTGAATGTGTGTGAACATGGTGAAAAGGCAAAGTAGCGAGAGCTCGAACCTTGGGTCAGGGTCTCGGTCGGCTCCGGTAATCATCAGAACTTCCGGAACATCGGAGAGCACGTGATATGCACCAGAAAACACTGCAGCCCACCAGTGGTGTGTCGGTGGTGCGGTCTCCAGCCAAGAACATTTAGAACTTGGTCTTGACTAAGGACCAGTCGGGAGTTGACCGAACGTGACCCTCGAAAGCATGTTGTTCAAAATGCGATGAGCATCGCGTTCAGCGTGGATGGAGGAATCCTGAGGAATCAATTTTTGCGGATTGTGTGCGTGCTGGGCAGGTGGAACTTTGTGCTCGAGGAGCCGAAGCTGACGAATCCTTCTAGTGCAACAGTTCCGGATGATGTTCCGGCCTATGTTAGTTGCATATCCAATGGCATAACAAAGGCAATCGAACTTTAGATTGCATCGTAACTGTATAGAATAATGGTATACAAGCCAAAGATATCATTCCAGAGCAAGTTTATACCATCGAGCCACACTCCCGTCTTCTATCAAGCCTTCCTTCACTAACATAGCTTTGGTCTGATCAATGATTTCGTCGGGCGGGGGAAGCCAGTGGAAACAGAGAGAGTTGTAAATTTCTCCTTTCCACCAAACAAATCGTTGATTAATGGGCCACTTGGGGCAGAGCCTCCGCAAGCGGAGCGCAACGAAGAACCGATGGTCAACTCGTTGGGCCGTCGGGTTGGGTTCTCCGTATATCTCTTGGGCTTTGGCGTCAAGTCCTTCATTAGAAAGGTGAAAGCCAAATGCCAGGCCGGGTGGAGGACGTTTTGGTGCTTTCGCTAGGGCTTTTGCATATTCGGGGTCGAGACGTCGAAGACGATTCAGAGCAGCGGCGGGAGCGAGTAGCTCAGACATTGCTGCTTAAAAACGTAGGTGAGAAACCATATGGTGGACAGACAACGCCTGCCAATACGCTTCAAGTTGATTGTGGAATATATCAAAGTCGACCGACAACTGTCACATGCACAAACCTCCTTTTTCAGGGATACAACCATCAGAATCGTATAAAACAAAACGAACACCAGCTAACTGCTTACAATGCTATTCAAATCATCTGACACTATCAAGAAATTGAAATCAATGGCCCATTCGAGTCGTCTCAATCCTAAGCGCCACTGGCATGGTATGCTGCATACGACAGCACCTTTCGGATCTCATTACAGCCCACGGTGCCCAAAATCTTGTCATCGCCCCTCAAGCCCCCCGGACTTGACAGTCATCAACAACACAAAGAGCATCAATGTCCAAATGCAAGCGTAATTTAGGCAAAGTGTTCATAGGGTGTTACACGCTTTCGGTCCCGCGGAGCGGCGCCGAAAAAGGAAATAAGCGCCCATTTTGGTTGTAACATTACCCGTTACATGGACCAATTTTTAGTTCAGTGACCTTCGTTACAGGTTACTGAACACTTGGTCGTAATAATAATAGTACAAGTATCTCAAGTTGTCAGTTTTACTCCCAGTTTTACACAACTGTATGCATAAGGAAAGTGTTGCCAAAATTGGTATACCGGTGCCAGAATAGTCAGCAGCGCTATGTTAAAGTTATAGACAGATCCCCATATCTACCCCGTCATACGGCCCTAAATGGTCAAGAATATTCCCCACAAAGATATTTGGAACATCTCCGGTTGAACAAAGTGGACTAGTGTTATCTTGTCCTAGAATTCAAATCATTATCTCCGCCAGGAAAGCACTACTAACATACCTGAACAAGCGTCCCAAGCATTCGAATCTTGTATGTGTACCTCCCCTGAAGGATGATGGTACCCAAGACTCCTCCCCGGAATGATAGGAATGATGTCTTCCCTGTAGAACAATTAGAAACGAGACAACCAGGGATAAAAGGACCAACTTATTGTTCACATGGGTCACCGATGTCGTTGCATCTAGGTAATTTGCAAAAGCCTGGTTCCCTACCTGTGAAACAGATTCAACAAGAGAAAAAAAAACAAGCAAACTACCGTACTCGAGGCATGCCGTACCCGATCATGCGAATCGTGATATCGGACAAGTGTAATGGCAGATAGACAGCATCAATAAGGGCGATGGCAGCACCTGGCATCAAAGTAAACAATGTTTACATGCAGATTGACGCAATAAGTACCAAGCGAATGGCCTACGATCGTTACTTGAGTCGTGCCGTACTGCGATACTGTAAAATTCACTGCAGTAAGAACGGCAGCGGCAGTCCTTAAATTATTCATTTTAATTTAATAGGCACGGTGATGAGAAATCTTACTTTGCTTGCTCGTCTCTGAAGCCACTGTGTAGTTGAACAGAGGAGCTAATACCTGGGAATAAAGTAGTATCCAACGAGCTCAAGATGAAAGATGCATCGGTAGCAATGGCTTCACTGTTCACATGAGCTTCATGTCACTCTAAACAGGGACAAGAAACGAACATCTGGGTAGGGTCTGTGCCCTGATGTGAGACGATCACCGACTATTGCCAATGTGTGAGATCAGAACATGAATCGGAACAGATTATTAACTTTGAGGGACGGACTGTAACCTACAAACCCTGAAGAACATGTAAGATTGCTTCGAAACTCGGAAGACGCTTACAGTATTGCACTGACGAGCCGTCTCCTCCTGATGCAACTGGCTCAAAATCCGAATTTGCTGAGCATGCCGCTACACAAGATTTCAATTCCCAAGACAGACCTCAGTGATAACATACTTCCGCAGTTCCAAGCAAGAGTGCTGGAAGCACCACAGTAGCTTGCACTTGCGAAGTATGAATATGGCTCGTACGACTCGATTTGATTGGCCGACAAAGTGGTGACACTCCGCCTAGAAACCACCGACGAAGGAGCAGCGAAAGAGCCCGCACCAACAAGGGAAAGAACAAAAAGGCCAGCAAGAACCATGTTGGACGGGGTAATCTTTGCATTACCCTCTCGCCGTATGTTATATGTATGCCCCGAACTGATGCCATATGAAATTTCGGCCTCGTGAGCATCGCACAATGCGTATCTGTCAATATCTTATTTCTTCCTTCCAAGTTCCGGTCACGGTTCGCTTGACGAATAGGGTAATGAGGTAGCACCGAGCGCGTTGCCTTGAGACCCGAATGTATACATAGAACATTGCATCTCATTGCGAGGAATCTGTGAATCAGATGATAGCAGATGATATTATGCTTTTGGTAGCGCGAAGAACTTTCACAAAGTGCGTTTGAACTGAAGTAGGTATGACCCAGCAGAAAATCATACATTCGTCGTAGCCAGGAGTTTGGTTTCCGTCCATGATCGGCTCATTGACTGCTTCTACAGCAACAACGCCTTCGAATGCGGGGTCTGTGCAATCGTTTGTGCATCGCCCGGTAAACTCTTGGCACTCTGCACCCCCAGCAGAACATGATGATCGAGGATAGCGGCAATACCAGCATTGTAAAGCTGCGTCAGACCATGTGTCTGTGAAACGTATTGTATTCAAGCAGGAGGAAATTACTGACAAGTTGTGCGAGGCCGCCTCTGTGACAGAACCCTGTCGTACGATCGACCAAGTCTTCTACAATCCAAAAACCAAGTTGAGGTATCATGAACTGACAATTTCCACAAGACGGTGAGAACACGCTGGAATTCGGACAGTATTCGTTTCATATGCCGTCAATTGCGCCACATCGGCAGCCGTTCCAAGCTGTTAAGACTAAGGTTATAAATCGAGCTGAAACCGACCAATGCTGATCAAACTAAAATCCAACTCACCATGCTCCCAGGTCTACCTCATAGGTCTTGCTTGGAAGAAGTTGGCCTCGGCGAGAGCTGCAAGAGTCACTGATCCAAGTCCATCAATAGAAGGGAAGGAGAACATGGCGACCCAAAATTCGCTGTTATAAGAACAGGAAGTTTCATCGTGAAAAAACGAATCCGATCGATTCATCTCTCGGATGTTTGGGCCTTGACGTTGACTCCACTCACAGCAAGTGTTGCAACCTTTCGGAGAAACGAGGTTGAATGAGAAGTAACATGCATGCCTCTAATTCTGTTGAGTGCTATCGGAATCCAAAACATTGCTTCTAGGCCGCTACAACGGCTGCAAATGATCGAGAAATCATCTATCATTCACTCTTTGCTTTCGGTTCTGACTTGATACTCCCAAATGAATACCCAATTGTCCCAAGCATTACGAGCGCGGCCCCTGTCCACATCATCGGCAGATGCACTTCTGGTGTCGAACTTGTCATTCCGAAATCGACGAGAACGCTAAGGACCAAACTCGTTGCTTTTCGAACAACCAGAATGAGCGTTACTGTAAGTGCGCTGACGCTCGTGATAAGGCGGTTCACGCCTGCTACGCAGACTAGCTGCGTCAAGGTGTTTATGAGTAACGGTGGATACGCAGATGGAAAGCGAATGGTGAAGGCAAGAGTGTCGACAGCCTTACTGAGTGACAAAGTGGAGAGTGGTGTGGCATAGAGAAACGATGTGGGTAGTACCGGCTGAAGAACAGAGGAAATGAATCTAGGAACTGGCACGGTATGAGAGCTCCATTCGTGGTTAACAGTATGTATCTGCTGCATCAAGTCCTTACGAACTGAAAAGAACATGGGGAGGCCAAGAAAGTGCATATAGAACATTGATTCCTGCCAGCCACCTGGACTGTTATCATCGAGGGAAGGGCGACCGTACTTTTTATAACTCCAGTCTTGTATGAGGCCAAGAAAGCCAGACAGTATAAGTGCAGCAGTCAAAATAGCTATGCCAGTCAAATAGGTGCGTAGAGGAGCATCCGTTGATCCTGAAGAATTCTGATTTGAAGCTGACAATGTTGTCAAGAGAACTCCCAAGGTTACAAGTGCCACAGAGAGGATTTGAGTTGTTGAATACCTGTGTTGTGTCAGGTCCGGATGCATCGCATAGAATTAAGGTACCTCTTTTTAGCAAAAAGCCAGCCAAAGAGCATGCTGATAACCAGCCCTCCGCTACGGAAAATGATGTGAACGGACATAGGCACTCGATAGGCGAATGCAGCATTATTTAATAGCGATATCAGATAAAAGAAGGCGACCTTGACAATATATGGCCCGAGAGGAATTCTAGTTGGTTTGCGTCTAAGCCCCCAGCGTGTCCAGTAGAAATGATTTGGGAAGCCATGCAGAGAAATGAAGACGAACTGCAAGAAGGTGATTAAGGATCCAGAATGTGGATACCGAGATGTAAGCTGCTCCAAAGTGACCGCATTACTATGAAAGCATTATGAACATTCAAATGATCTTTATTATAAAGTCGTTACCTGCAGCAGCCTCCGAATACCAGAGACAGCGTCGTAAACCAGAACATCACTGACAGTGACACGTCGGTCACTGGATCAGGTGACTCTCAAGCTGGTTGAACAGCTACCACCACGTCCCTCTGTAACTTATACCCTCGACGGGATTCGCGACATAATAACACATCCTACGATTTCCCATTCTCTTGCGATGTCTCGCCCTCTCCAGCGACTTCATCCTGCTTCTCGGGTTTCTGTTGCAGCTCACAATCCACATCTATTGCACTTGGTTTCTGGCTCAGTGACAGAAGAGATGATAGAGTATCTTACGCGATATACGATGAACGCCATTCAAGTTGTCGGCGAGGCTTCTGAGTCTATAACTCAGCCGGCGGGAATAGTTATGTCTCCACATACGTCTACGGACCCGCCGGATGAGAGTACAGATATCCGCTCTGCACAGGGCTACTTCTCGCTTTACAACTTCATTGGTAATCTTGTAAGGTCTTCTCATCTCTCGGTTAGCACTGTTCTCGCTACAACTATTTACCTCGATCGCCTCCGTGCCAAGTTGACGCCGTCTGCAAAAGGTTGGTTCATATCATTTCCACCGCGAATCAGAACCTCATCTTGTGCAAGGAACTCATTGGGAGTGCACCAGGCACCGCGTTTTCTTTGCTGCTCTCATAGTCGCCTCCAAGTACCTCAACGACTCTTCCCCGCGGAATATCCACTGGCAAAGATTCATCCATCTATTTGACCTACGTCAGATCAATATCATGGAGTATCAAATGCTTTTCATTTTGGATTATGATCTTCGCTTTGACGAACTGGAAGCCTGTTCCTACTTCGCTCCTTTCATGTCCACTGATGCTCAAGTTGCAAGCACAAGAGCGTTAGCAGTAGATAGAGTCTCGAAGGCTAGTAAAGCTCGACAGATGCAATCGCTGCCTACATCACCATCCGAAGCCTCTATACAATATCGCGGATCTCATCGTACAACCTCCTCTTCCTCCTCGGCAGTCAAAGGACTCGCCAAACGCGGATCTCTCCTTCATCCACCTTCAGTTGCTCCATCGCCTATGCAGAGCTCCTTCAGTACAGGTTCATCGTCTTCCACTTCTGATATGGCTTCACTTGTCGACGACACTGGCTCATCTTCTGGATCTTCTTCGGGATGGATCACGTCTGATTCAGAGTCTGAATCCGAGGATGTGGGACCACGTATATACTCGGAAAGCTCGTACTCGCATGGGCATTCTGCGCCTTCCTTCGACGAGCCTGAAGGAGCTATCAATAACATCTCCAAAAGACCTTTCCAACTGCAGCCTCTTTCTCTACCTACGCAAAAGCATCCTTATCTGCAAGACCGTTCACGGATTCCATCGGATACATCCTCTGTTTGTACAGTAACTGCACGACAATCACCATCTGCCTCGGCATCGCTTTCATCTCTGCACTCACGACGCGTGTCCTCAAAGAGATCCATCTCTTCAAAAGATCGGAATTTATCGTCAAGTACCACCATGCCGACCTTGGCACGAAGTGGAGTTTCCAGGGGTTTCTTGAGCCGAATGTGGGGCGCAGCTAAAGCCCAAGCACTAGGTGATTCAGCAAGCGCTGCGGATGATCGCCAACCTCCGAATGGTCTGAGAAAACTGGTGCTACCAACAAGGACTGGGAGTTCGCGAGATGTTACCACATTGGATGTTTAGACCGCGCACCCGACCATTGCTTTATTTGAACGACTTCGCTTGTTTCTGGAATTCAAGACACAGACAGTCACGCATACATTCTTTGGACTTTGAACGTTTACGCCCCGTATATCATTCTTTTTCCTTCGCCGTGCAGGGACACTTTCTTCTACGAGGACCCATTCTTTTTGCCACCTTCTTTTGCCTCCCCTGCATAACGGTTCTTTGGAACAAGATTGGAATTGGCATTTAATGGATATACCCCGCATCACATACTAGTACATTACTATCATCGCACACTATTAGCTTACATTCGTTTAAATACTATGATTCATGTCTTGATATACCTATACATCACGTTCCACGCACAGACGTATCACAGGAGATGAAATTGGAATAGCGAGGCATCAGATAATAAATAAATCATAGATCACGGGCGTCTAAATATTTGGCCGTTCACCATGTCATTCACAGTGTTTGGATACGGATCCCTCATCTTCAAGGTCCCACCTAACAGTCCCTATTCCAATTAATTCTGATTGGTTCACTGCTAGCCTCCACCGCATGTCATCTCACAGGGTCTGCTTGAACTTTATCTCTAAAAAATCGAGCTTGAACACTCCAAACATGACAGTGCCTGGTTTTCTCAAGGGATACGTTAGACGATTTGCTCAAATGTCGCATGATCACCGAGGAACGCCAGAGGTATTATTTCTTTTTACTTGTACAGTATCTTGACTGCAAGTCGTGAAGAACCCAGGTCGTACCGTCACTTTGATTCACAAGGAAGATTGGGAGTTGTTCGCTGGTTCGGACCCGTTTCCGGGTGAAGACATTGTCTGGGGTATGTCTCTGTGGCCCATTTCTCTTCTGAGATTGACCGTAAGTACAGGGATAGCTTATACAATCGATCCAGTATACGCAGCTGAAGTGAGAGATTATCTAGGTGCGTATGATTCTCAAATTCTACACGATCCAGTCTGATACGTTACCAGATTATCGAGAAAAGGTTGCTCTTTTGGAAAGCTAGGACCTTAACCAATGCTTCTCAGGACGGCTACACAGTGGAGATCCTAGACGTTCATGGTATTAACGAACATGGTGAAGAATATGTCTGTATACATGGTGTAAGCCTGATCCTTTTGTTGTCAACACTAATTTATCGCATTCCAGGCTATGGTACGTTCATCCAGATCCGAATCTCGCATTGACCACTATGGATGAAAGTGCTATGTCGGTCGGAACGATAATCCTTCTTTTAGTATCACCCTCTCTACTTTCATCTGCCTTGGATAACAACTTTGTAGTTGGATCACAGCCGCTTGACGAGTTGGCATACATTATCTGGAAAGCGGTCGGTCCCTCGGGGCCCAACAAGGTTCGTATCGATTGCACCTCGTCCATCTCGTCCAGCTGACAGAGTTCAGGAATACCTCTACAACCTAGTAAAAGCGGTCCACGAACTCTCTCCAAATTCACACGACTCGCATTTATTTGCTCTTGAGGTATGTCCCATCATCAAACAATAGAGGCCTCTCCAACCGTGGTCAGACGAGGGTACGCGCATTAGACGAGCAACACGAGTGACGATAGCTAGGTATAATAGAAACGAATAACCGACATAGATGCAAAACTAACATTCTCACTATGAAGAACCAGCCGACTCACTCAAACCATAATTACGTATAGATCTCCTCTCTCCATTCGCTATGAGGGGAGAAAGCTCGCTGGGAATTGTCGCTATCGAATCGCGCTTGCGTTCGCGCTCGACAATCCTGCGAAGAGAGTATGAGTAAGAACAACGGCAGAAGACGGACCTACCCTCGCATGATAGCAGCATTCGTAAGCCTCTTCGCACGGCGTTTGCTAACATTGTCCTCGTATCTGTCCGTCTCGTCGACAATCTCTTCGGATATGATCTCTTCGATGATGTCTTCAAGGGTGATGACACCGATCGCGCCGCCTGCAACACCTGGAGTACGACTCAAGAGGAGAAGGTGAGCGCGGCCAGTTTGGCTGCCCGCAGGTCAGTTTAAAACAGAGAGAAATAAGAAGATCTACAAGTAATCCAAAGCCTGGAAACAACTGATTGAAGGGGGTGCTTCTGGTAAGATCGACAGTGAGAAACTTGATACAGGAAGTCCCTTTGAGGGGTCATAATTCAGCAGCTGAAATGTTTGTTAGCATTACTCTGGCCAGAGGAAAAGAAGCCAACTTTTTTAACGAGTAACAGGCCAAGGAAGGCAGTCGGGTTGCCTGGTTCGTGGACCGGGAAGCGAGAGTATCCACTAAGGAGACTGAGACCCCAGTTAGCAGAGCCAAAGAAGAACAGAGAGCACAAACATCTTGTCAACAGCCTGAGTGTCCAATATGGTATCTGCACTCAGCGTGACGACGTCCTTCATGGGAGTCATGATCTTCTCCACTCTTTTGGTACTCAGCTCGAGAACTCCGTTCAGGATGTTGATCTCGTCGTCCCTCAATGGCTCTTCCCCCGTTCGGTGGAATTGTAGGAAGGATTTGAGTTCCGCTTTTTTGTAAGTGTGTGTTTCGTTACTACCGAGCACAAAGTCGAGAAGTTTGGCAATTGGGTATGCAATAGGAGCTAAGAAATAGATAAGACGGTTCAGTAAGGATAGTTTTCGAGACGCACCAAAGAGATACATCAATAGTAAAACGAATGGTGCGCATGTTGCGCCAATTGAGAGTCCGTATCGCACGCTAACTGCCTGAGGTATGATTCTAGGAAGATGATCAGAGTGCTAGAAGAAATTCAAACCAAAGGGGACCCACTCTCTGCACAAACTGGTCAGATCCCTCTCAATTAATAAACAGTTAAGACGCACCCAAAGACAACTACAAGTGTAATCAAAGGGCTGCCGAGAGATCAATGAAGGAACGCACCTATCGCAGCCGTGGAAATGACAACCGCAGCAACACCACCTCCGATCTTCAATGGCTTAACTACGTTGACAGGTCACAACAAAGAAGACGCACAGCGCTGTCCAGGAAGATAGGCAAACTCTCATTAACTATCTGCATTGGAAATTAGGGCTCGTAAAGAGGGAAAAAAAAAGGAGACTGACCACATTGCCGAGCAGGAGAACCTTGATTCAAATCAGTGCCAGTTAAGTAGTTTGATAAACCTGCACCGACCACCAATACCCAATGACGGCCCCTGTTCATTAGTCTGAGTACTATCATAATGTTATTGGAGATATGGATACCAGAAATCAAACACAAACCTGCCTTTGCATTTTTCTTCTCCTTAGGGTCATCTGACGAGGCAGCCAGTACGCGTAGATGAAGCTCATCGAGTCCCATAAGACCGAGGGTCAGTCCAGCAAAAACACCTCCTAACAGAACAAGTACAGCGCTCATGGTGAGCTTCTCCCAGAACTCTGGCGACCAACGCTCAGGAATATCCTTGCGAGGCTTCATGAAGGTGGTGAGCAGTTGATCTCGGGTGGATGAAATGAATGGCATGGCGGAAACGAGTCTCAAGACAAGGATCCTTAATAAAATGGCGCTTTTCATGGGACTGAGTGATATATGCTGAATGATGTACAGGCACGTCACGCACAAAAAAAGAGTATTTAAGTACTTAGCGCTTAGTCTTAGCGCTTAATTAGTCTCGCTTAGCCCCTGACAGTGCCTGACATATACTTCCTTCCTTCCAGACTCGGTGTAGACTTCAGGTTTACCATACTTCAGGTTCTATGCAAGTATGGTAAAACTCATCATCTCAAAAGCCAGACGCCGCGGCAATCGTTCAGCGTACAATTCTTCATATGCATATGCTCAGGCTGCATAGCTAACCAGCACATCGTTTGCAGAATGAAACAGCACAATTATTACGCCTGCAGGAACTTGAAAGACCGTAGTAGCAAAGATCATAGAACTCCTTCCAGTTGTTGATCGGTATCATCTTCGGTATCCTCCGCAGGCTTAACTCTGCCGACTGTGCCAATGTCGCTGTTTTAAACCGCCAAACGTAGTTTTTCCTCGCACACTTCACTTGGAGGGAAACTTCAAATGGTCGACGATGCACCACCTTGAAGACAAGTTGAGGAAACATAGTATGGTCCAACGGACCAACGCATGAACGCTGGATTTGAGTTATTGGCATGTGAAGCTATGTGAAGATCTCGCTTGTCTTATATCAGCTGCCTGTCTCATTTCCATGCGGTACCGATGCGGTACTCTTAGATCATTGTCAGTGAGCTACATGTCTTATGCTAATGTAATGTCTGGTCTAGAAACACCACGTACGCCCTCGTTCACTGTCTTCCTCGTCCACCTTATGATCCCTAATCACCTTCATGAATACGCTTTCTAATGTCCCTTTCTCTACGGTATACTCGGAAAATTCGCCATGCGTAGAAAGAATGTGAAACAATCGTGACAGTGAAGAGCCGCTCTGACTCCGTATCGGAACTTCGAACCGCGTCGCAACATCATCGGCCATTCGGGAGTCTGGAATGTGCGACATGAGAGCTTGAGCTTTCGCCACATCTTCACGGGTTCTGCACGAGAAGTGGATCTCATACGAGCCGTATCTTGTAGATAACGTTTCGGTACTTCCCGTCGCTGCCAATCATCAATTTACTACCGCTCAGATATCCGGCAACTTACCTAGCATC
The DNA here is from genome assembly GCA_003313965.1 of Megacollybia marginata. Taxonomy (NCBI): domain Eukaryota; kingdom Fungi; phylum Basidiomycota; class Agaricomycetes; order Agaricales; family Porotheleaceae; genus Megacollybia; species Megacollybia marginata. The sequence goes on from QLOY01007723.1 coordinate 18,424, forward strand.
TGTTTCGCCAAGATACCGACTGTGCTAGCCAGCGCTGAAGCCTCTTCCATAGAATCTAACCAAATATAAATCAACCAGGTGCCAGTAGGACATGTTAACTTACGCGTTGTAATGATGACCGCTTTTCCAACTGCTACGTTCCGAAGCGTCGTCCACATCTCGCGCTTCATCTTCGCATCTATTCCAGTCGAAAATTCATCAATAAGAACGACGGGTGGGTTGCCTATCAGTGCAATCGCAAGAGATAACTTCCTTTGATTTCCTCCCGAAAGCTTCGCAGCCAACCGGTCTGCATATGGAATAAGACGTGTCGCATTCAGGATGCTATTGACACTATCGTTGAGCTCTGGCCCTTTGCGTAAACCTTTCAGACGACCGTAGATTATCAGGTGTTCTCTAACGGTCAGCTGTGAATCGATGGCTGTGAACTGTGGGCAAACACCGAGGGAAAATCGGGTCGTCTTTGGATTTCGTATCACAGAAGTACCATTGATGAGAACGTCCCCGGTGTCTGGAATGATTTCCCCTCCTGTTGATTCAGTCATTAGCAATCAATCAAGCTTTAGGTTGGGACCCACGGATAATATTAAAAGTAGTCGTCTTGCCTGCGCCGTTAGGACCTAACAGCGCAAAGATCGTATCCGATGGGACACCAAGTGTAACGTCGTCGACCACCTTATTGTGACCAAAGGATTTCGAGATATTCAGAACTCGCAGTGCATCGTTCGAATTGGCAACTGTTACTGCTTCAGCAACAACATCCTCTCCGGCTTTTGAGGATCTATCAGGCTGGTTGTGTCGTTTGAGTTTACTACGCCAAAGGCTGCCAGACTCTGCCCACAGGAGAATCCCCATCAGTGCAAAGGAATAGAGAAAGAGGTAGAGGATAGGTCCCCCGTATCGCAGGATAGTCCCAGTGTCGCTTGCGGAGACAGTAGTGTTACCTATGCAAAGCAATGAAAACAAATTGACGGAGATCAGAGCTGCACGAGTCTACAACCTCGTTAGCGAAAGACGCGCAGTTCATTTCAGCACGTACAACACTAGCAACTGGTGAAAGCACGGAAAGTGTGAAATGGATAATCGTTATGATGTTACCAGCCTGGCTGGTTTTAGCGTATGTGAGAGTGAGGAGATATCCAGCGAGGTACAGCTAAGAAATTTAGCGAAAGCAGCCTGCATGGACACTCTTACTCACCACAAACATGATGACTTGATACCCAGCAACAGCCGCAAAAGCGGCCAAAGGTGAAGGAACGATGAGGCACGCTACGTATGAGAACAGAGTGCTAGCCACTCCATATAAAACCATTACAACCCACTGTACCAGGGATCAGTGATGAAGTATGCCAACAGAATTAAAAACTTACAAATATCCCAACAACATGAAACTGGTTAGATGCTGTAGCAAATACGATAGCAATAATAGTAGCAGAAATCAAGGAAAATATGAAATCGAATGCAAGGTGTCCAAGATACAATCCCAATGGGTTTGCAAGCCCGTTCGAAAACTGCATCGCTTGCACCGACGACCTTCGTTCTTTCGAAACGTAGAGCGCAAAGAAGGCAGGATACACCGACTGTTTAGACAAACGTTACTAAATACATGCCGAGCACACAAAAAAACGTACCATGGCAGCTCCGAAAAACGCAACCCATTTGAGAGCAAACAACGTTCCAGCAGCAACCGGGGGGAAACTCTCATAATTCGCTTGTATGATAGTTGGAAACTTGGCGCCATTCCCTGAAGTATTGAGTGCATGGTTATACAGCACGTTGCTTGCAAGGTTCAGCATCGCAGGTCCTGTCAGTCCTGGGGGAGTAGCCTCCCAAGCAACAAGCGCATTTCCACTCGATTCATCGATAGATATACCTCCTAGGGATAGATTCATAAAGTTTTGTTGAATAGTTTGGACAAATGTTGCATTGTCGCTGATATTCGTCACGCGGAAGAACTGAGTGGAGTTGCCTAAACTAGAAATGATCCCTGGGGGAGAGTTGAGTACGCGAGAAGCAGAGTCGAAGCTGATTGATAGGGGGCCGATAGGTGAGTTTGGGAGGTACAGCGGTATATTGGTCGAAGGCGTAAACCTCTGAACACAAGATGCTTCAAGACCTCTGATGAACACCAAAGGAATCGTCGACCCCGCAACAGCAACGATAACAGCCAAGGCAAGCGTCAACCATGCTCGACGAGCAATTAACCAGCGTTTATAAAATATCGTTGTGGCCTGCTTGAGAGGGTGGACATATCTTCCGCTCGATAGCTGCAGGTCCGGCCTGTGCTGCTGAGTGGAACTGGTTGATTCGGTTTCTTTTTCCTCATCAGGTAGAGCAATCTCGTTCTCCGACATGAGTTGAAGAAAGATGTCCTCGATAGAGGTTCCCAGAATATCATATGAGCCAATGTGATACTTTTCTTTATTCTGGTCCAGCACCTCCAACACACTCTCCACGGTGGTGGTATCCTTCGATTTGAGATGATACGCAACCTGGTGCGGTGATATCACAGAGCTGTATGTTTCTGGAGCGTAAGATCGAATAAGATCAAGCAGCTGTCCTCCTTGATCGTGCTCCAAATCCGAATCTACCTTTTCATCCGAAAGCAACTTGAACTTGTGTTCCAATGAAACCTGGATGGTATACCCCTCTCCAAGATCACGTTTCAAAGCAACCGGAGATCCTTGGGCAAGCAATTTCCCTGGCGCACCGAGAATCGCGATATGATCCGCCAACAAGTCTGCCTCGTCAAGAAACTAAATCAAAAAACAGTTTCAACACCAAAAGAGTAATGTTCGAAAGAGGAAGACTTGCATGGGTGGTAAAAATGATTGTCCTCTCCTGTCTGAACCCGGTCAAGGTTCGCCAAAGTGCCCTCCTGGAAAGAGGATCGACACCAGAGGTACACTCATCAACCAGTACAATCTTGCTGCCCCCCACAAGTCCAATAGCGAGCTGCAACTTTCTCTTTTGTCCACCGGAAAGCGTGCCAGCATTTAAATGCACTTTCGAGCCGAGATCGCAATCTCGTAGGAGTTGTACAAGATCTTCGGAGGTTTGCGAAGACTCTGACCATTTGATAGCTCGCCATACACGAAGAGTTTGATAACATGTCAGCTCAGGAAAGAGGACATTCTTCTGGGGAACTATTCCGATTGTTCCTGGAGGCGGACGAAGGGTTCCACCTTCAAAAACAACTGTACCGCTTGTAAGACCTGTCAGACCGCCCAGAATGGACAGTATCGTTGATTTTCCCGCTCTAACGACATAGATTAGAAAGACAAAAGGGAGGAGAGAAAAATGTACCCATTCGATCCGAGTAGAACGAAAATTCCCATCCGTGGAATATCCAACGTCAAGTCGTCCACGGCTGTGACCACTCCGTGTTTTGGTCTCAGAACTGAGGTTTTGAAGGTTTTGCGAAGATTGGTCATTGATATTGCGACGTCTGGTGAGATTGGATGCTCCGAACGTTTCCTCCTTGAGAACCATGAACGAGCTTCTGGATTTGGAGCATCGTAGAGCTTTCGTTCCCATAAAACGGATATCCACGGCCATAGGAAGATGTCGATCAATGCAGCAATAAGAATAGGCAACAACATCAAGCCGCTATCCGGATCCTGCTTGAGCGCATTCGTGGGTAACAGGTGATTCTCGAACCCACACATTGCCCGGATCGCAAAGATGTAGAAACCCGGAGGGAAAATTATGGAAAATATGAAGGCTGCTCCCGTTCCAGCGTGCTCAAACACTAAAGCTAGGATTGCGAAAACAATTGAAAGGAACGTCGAGGCTACTGCGGCTAATTGGGGAGATTTTCCAAAGGGAGCTGCAATGAAGAAGGACCACGAGGCGAGGACGAGGCCTAGTAAGAGGTGTACGACAAGAACGAGAAGGGCGTTTGTTAGAGTAAAGATTCGATAATGCCATATCAGACCGACGATGATCCAAGCGGGGAGGTAGACGAGGGAGATACTGAGGTGCCAGGAGCTATAAGGGATTATTAGACACGTACAATGAGGTCAAAACGATACAAACAGGATCTTGACCGAATCGCGGAGACCCATCGCTTTCATGTGTGCTGTGATAAGGGTCGCTCGATCTGTGGCGACGGCTCCTGGAAGTTGGTAGGCGATACCGACATAGCAGATGAATCTAGGAAGGGTTGGAATTGCGAGTTAAGCGACAGGCCAAACCTTACAATGCTAGAACGAGAAGTGTCCGCAAACCGCGAATGTAACCTTGGGATATGAGTGAAAGCATTTATCAAGCAAAGGGACTTACTGAGACGGATATCTGTGCTCTGCTGCTCGTTGGTCTCTTGTGTGAACGGCCATTCTAGCGGTGTAGGGAGCTTGACTCCCGTCTGAAGTTCTATAATAGCCTCGTCGATGGCCCACTGCAACGGCAGAATCTTCTTCTCAAAATCACTAGTATGCCTGACAACGTCGATATGGAACAAGCCACCATCTGCCCTGATGGTGTAATTGACGGGGTTACTTGCGTTTCCATTGCCGGGAATGCTGTTGAACGCAACAGCAGCAAAGCATTCAGAAAACAGGTTGAAATTCTGGGGACATTGAGCCGGAATTTCTGCAGGCGAATCGACTTTTCTTATCGCGTTGAGCTGGGACTGATCGAAGCCTGCGGTAATACGTGCCATGATTTGATCTGGTGTGGGAGAGCTTGTTCCGTCAGTGCCATCTGCCCAGATGAGCGCAGCTGAACCGTCAAATTGGCTACTGAGAGTAAACACCGGTATCGGTTGTCCAATTCCATACTAATGTGCATTAGAAAGTGATTTGCAACTACAGAGACTCACATTATTGGGCTTTGAAAGGAAGAGCTGTGCAACAGCGAGAAATATACCATATGCCACGGGAAAGATGAAGCAGCGCAGAATGTTCAGCTGAAAGACAGTCAATAACTGGCAAATAATCCAATACAGGACACAAACAAAAGGATGTTTAGAGACGACGATCCAGTTCTTCCAAAACAACGCGCGGAACTGGCGCCAAAACACTCCAGTCATCGTGGAAGGAACGAGCAATGCTCAGTACAGAATAAGATTAGTACGGGAACATGATGTCAGCCACCAGGCACATCGCATGCCGCCGGCTTCTACAGCTTTAACTTTCTTCTCATGGCAGGCATATGGGTTCAAGCCACTGTACGAATTTTGAACTATTGGCTTGGTTTTATCTGGTTCCCTTCGCTTGTGTTATGGAGCTGCTGCTCTTGCCATTGGCCTCCCGGGCTGTGACCTCCGCGTCGCAGCAGAGTTTATACTTCAATATCCACTGGATCGATACAAATTTTAGCGTTGCGAACGAACGGCCCGATTTTGGAGACATAATCATCGTCATCACACAGCCATGTGGTTCCAACCAGGAACGGCCGGTACCTACCCACCTATCCCGGACGAGCTCACGACGCGGTAGATCCAGGCGTTCGTATGCGTCTCTTTCACTGAACCCACATAATATACCCTGTAGATCCTTGCCAGGACCGAATTGATCGACATCCAACTTGATCATTGACAGTTTTGTCGTGTATACGGTCTTGCAGCCTTTTCTATTCAGATACCCTATATCGACACCAGTTTTATTGTGATGTCGTCAGTGTTCTTTGCAATTGACTATAAGTGGCGGTGGTTCAGACTCCTCAGACAAGTACCTTCGCTACCCACAGGGAGCTCTGAGCGGCCGGGTGGTACTTCTTAATCATCTCCAAGCAGAGCTCTAGGCTCGCCATCGGGAAGACAGGTACCTCCATTACCTCGAAAACTCCAGAGTCCTGGTCCTCTGCTTCAGGCCCGCCTAGTTGAGCCTCACAAAAACGGTACCTTGAAGTCTGAAATAGATACCTTGCGACGACTCGGAGAGATGGAAGATTTGAGGATGAACCATGGTCCTCCGTGATACACCAGTGAAGGCCAGTGTTCACTCACACATTTCATCGTTTTAAGTCACAACTGATATATCTCCAAGATTTGGAGCTGAAGGTCTTCCTTCCTTCCTTTCAGATAGGTTTTGTAGGTAGAGTGGTCTCAGCATTCGGAACGACCGTTGTTGCGAGTCCGCAAACATTGCAATGCGAACTTGGGGTTCAGAGGTCGGATCATTTTCAAGGGACAAATGACCCAGCGATAAAGATATCCCGCTGGAGTTATCCCTCAAAGATGATGCCTAATATGAAACCTAAAAAAACATAAGTACTCACAAAACCTATCTCAAAGGAAGGAAAGATTTTAGGTCTTCTACCCTGCATATCGGATTGCCCAAGGTACTTAAAGCTATTTTTTTCCAACAAGCGAGGTAGGATTTTCATATAATAATACTGACAGACAATATTAATATTATGAACAGACATCCGCGGTGCAGCAATGGCATGACACCACGAATGAAGTTCCGAGTGTCAGAGTCCCTGATTAATTATAACAAAATTGGCAGTTGGGGTGGCTCTTTCTCAACAAGCCGTCCGAGACACTAAAGTTAACCCGACCCTTGGCTACGTAGGACAGCCTCCCATGCCTGCCTGGTGAACGTTGAGCAGCACGAGGAAAATCGCATTCTGGTATTCTGTCAAGTACGGTAGGCGAGAATGCCACTATTCGATTTCAGCTTAACGGTACGTCCTCTTGTCGCGCAAGTTGGGAGAGGAGACTTATTACTCAATATTCGAATATAGATTACAGTCGGCAGCTGCCAGTGCTAATCGGCGGCGTTCTCGCCTACCGTAGTCAAGTCATCGACGTTGGAAGGGCACTAGCAAATGACGGCATGTTCCGACCTCAAGCCATACTTTGTGCGCGAGGAATACGTTGGGAATACGACATCCAAAAATTTTCAAGAGTCATCGAATATCCGCGTTATTCCGGCTGTATTCTTTGTACCGAGTGCAACACTGGAAATAATCTTGACTCTTGTGCCAACTACCCTATACAACGTTCGCCAGTTTCTGTTAAGACGCGTCTCAATTAAAGTCACGCTGAAGAGGTCACGGCAATGTCACAGCTCCGGAATCGCCTGTATCATACTATCAGGCTAGCTTACACGCGTCGTGATTAACGACGGCGCCCGTGCCGCTGATCAACGTCAGTAAGGACTGCTTTTCGTTGTTCAGGGTGGCCTCGGCAAAATTCACATGCGAAAACTGACTGGCTCGAGATCGGGAGACATTTTACAGTCTAGCTGTTGAAACATAAATAGCTGGACAACCAGCCATGCGACGACAACATGAATTCCCATCCAAATCCTTCCACGTACGCTTTCTCAAGCGAGTTCACCATCTCCTCTCATCGTACCCCCTCCTTAATTCATCTTGACCAAGTTAAAGGTCATCTTGCTTTATTACACGCTTTCGCAGAACTACGTCTTCAAGTCGATAAAGCCTCCGATCCTAAGAAATGGGATTCAGCTTATGTACCAAAAGATAAAGAAAAGAGGTGGAGATGGTTTGTTGCGATGGCTGTTGAAAGGTAGGCAATCCATCGGTTGGAATCAAGCACTAAGGTCTCCAGGTTTGACATTTGGATGCATATCAAGAGACCAGTGCTCACAGCCGAAGAATTCATTCATGATTATCTCCCTCCCCTGGATGTGATCATGGTTTGGCACGCGTATATGCTTAATCCGACGTAAGTATAATCTCGGTCAGACCTTGCATGTCGTACTCAAGCTCTTTAGTTGGTACGCGGAAGATCTCCAGCGCAACGTACTTCCAGGCTTACAGTGCCTACCGAACAACGCGTTCGCAGTTTTCCTCGTAAGCTCCTTTTTTTTAATTCTGGCCAGTAAGATCTTAATACCCGCAGGAACGTGCGCCAACCATTTTGAATGCTGCACCATCCTCCAAACGCGTTAACGACTGGCAGAAGCACATTGGAACAACTTTCAATCCCGTTCCACCATTCGACGGCAGAGGACAGACGGTTTTAACCAACCGCTCGATTAAATGCTTTCAATGTGGAACGTCTTTCTATGCCTGTCAGTTCCTTCTCCATTCTCCATTTCGATTACCGACTCGAGCCGTCTTCGATAGCGTATCTCACAAAAAAAGGCACAGGATACCTCCAAACCAAGTTTTCGATGGAATGCCCGAGTTGTATAAGCACAAACACAAAAGATACCCTTGCAATTCGGAAGCTCCATGATGATTTGGTGTTGAAAAAGTCGACAGGGGGAGATCGGTCTTTTCTTGCGTACGTTCCCCTCCTGACTCAATCATAGGTGTATGGACAAACTTACATTGGTGGATAGAGGTACCTTACGGACTCCAACCAATGCAAGAGACACTGAACATGCGAGCCGTATCAAAATCAACGTCATTACATCTATAGCCCCTACTCTCCAAGCCGTTACACATGAATACGAACGCGAAGACGGGAAGAGTCCTCTGGAAGCTGAACTCAGAAAGGCGCTTTTGGGTACGGACCCTATCCAACCTTTGCATTGGGCGAGAATGTTCAAGTCGATGAAACAAGTCCAACAGGCGGTGAGGTATCGTTCTGGATCAAGCGGGAAGAAGTTGTAGGTACATCCTCTTCTCTATTTAATGCAATTGTCTAACTTTAATTAGCCCAGAACGGATATTCAGTGCCTATGTGGACGACAAGCCGTATTCTGTTGATTTGGTCGGAGCGGTACGTTGCATATACTGCATTCGCTAGGAACTAATACCTACCATGCTAGGTCCAACGTCAAAACTCTTTTGTCAAGAAGATGTGCGACCTCAAGTGGACCGAACGAGATGTGGTGCCATTGAAGCATGCTGTTGCAAGGTATCATGCGTATGTATTTCCATAACTTTACTTAGCTAGCTGATATGCACGCGTTTACAGGTTTCTGGACTTGATGAGTTCGACACCTGCTGGGTTCTTCGTGCCTACGGTACGTATCTTTTGCCTTGTGGGAATCAGACTGATGGTGCATAGCTGGATATTGATCTTGCATGGCATACTCACCAGCTGCTAGGAGAGAAGTACCATACCGATTGCATGACCTATGTCGGCAGATACGTTGATCAGTAAGTCTTCCATGCTGGCTTCTTTCGCGACTGACCGATTTTCTTTTCAGTGATGACAAAGTTGAAGAGCATCGCTTATCGTCTGCTTTTGAACTTACGTGTCGAGCATGGCAACAGCGTTTTCATATCCGCTACACTCACTGTGGATGTGGAGAAACAATCGGACAACAACTAACCTGCATCATATCATCCAAATCCGAGTCCATCACAGCTAATCACCTTCATCCTCCGAAATATCATGATCTTCTCGCGGCAACGCACCCATCAGCCCATAACGCTGTCTTTGACGTGTGTAGTACCAATACCGTTTTGAGAAGACGATGGGAGATGAAGGTAAAAAGGACTCCGGAGTCGAAGCATAAGGAGAGGAAGAGAGGATGTCACGGTCCCGCGTGATGTTGCTTTTTTGGCTGGCTATTGTATTATGAGGGATGTGCTGGAAGGCTCGGGGTCGGAGGATATGCTGTGGTGAGTTGATTCATCTGGATCTTTAATTGATATTTGAACTGTTTAGGGTTTGGTGTTTCTCCGCAGGTTATTACAACAACGCTTTTGAGACTCAAATCTTCCATACGATTGCTGGATGGTAGCTAAGAAAGATCCGAATGTAGCTACCTGTGCTTGGATGGCTGGACAGTGGACACGGGAAAATTTGAAGGTCTAAAATCTTCAGCATACAGCCATGGGAAGATCGAAGCAGGAAACACGTTGAAACTTTGGCCTTGCATGAGTTGTTGGGACGGAAGAAATTGGGAAGAAAAGAAATTTGCCCACTAAGGCGATTATGTCAAACTTGGTAAAGAGTTTTCTATGGAGGCTGTTTGTCTTTATTTGAACCAGCTTTTCTCGAATCTCGATGGCTCTAACAAGGAAGGCATAGTGAATGCAATTCTACACTCGTTCCAAGATGTTGGCTTTGAAGTGTATCTACTTGGTCATGGTCTTCCCCAAGGAAAGATCGACGATATGTTATCCTGGGTTGGTGTCTTTTAATCTGGTCTCTTGTACTGAGGATATGCTCAGTCTAAACGTTTCTTCAACATGCCTATGGAGGAAACAAAAGTCACCTCATCCTCCTTCCGGGGCCCATCACAGAGGTCCTTTCACTTGTCTTAGCGCTTCCAGGCTCTTGAATTCTCTCAGGCTACTCTGCTCCTGGTTTAGAGAGTGTTAAGCGGCATGGTTATAGTGAAGATGATATTGCGAAACACGATGGCAAAGGTCCGCATGACTGAAAGAAAGCTTCGAGTGTGGCTGCGAGAATGATGATTTAATGCCTAGTATCTGGCCTCCTGAAGGCGTCATCCCTGGATTCAAGGAAGGCTGCTACAGCAAAGATTAGACCAGTGGTGCAAGCTCGGTTGAAGACGTACTGCTACGAATGTCGCCGGGAGGAAGAACGTTGTGAGATATGCAATCTGCTTCATAGCTACATAAATTTGAGCGAACTAATCCCGTTGAGTAGTGAATGCGAACCAGCACTATCTTTCAAAGCCGCCTCGGTCATACGGGCCATGCGTTTACTGTCCTCGATATTCACGCTGCTGAATGCCTGTGAAAGCGAACGTCAACGATATTGCACACAATAGCATAATGGGCGAGATACCAAAGCCATGACATTCCCCAGCCTCTTGTCCAAAGTACGCCTGGTCATCTCTAGCCTTTTAATTTCATTCAACACTGAATCGCTTCCTTCTGCGAATGTGATCAAGTTGATCTTCTAGTTCATAGTCCTTCATCTAGTCTTGCATCGCACTCTCTTCGTCAGAATCGCCGTGTTCTGGAGATAGAGGCTGAGAACTTGTACTTTCCTCGATCTAGTTTGCTGTATAGACGCCTTTCCGTATTCGATGACTTGGCACAGAGGATTGTCGGTTCAACCGCGTTGAAACTTAATGTCATGTGACCACGACAACCTTTGAGTCTTTCCTACATATGATGTCTGCCTCCTTTAAGCAAGATACCGATAAAACTGATCTTGGATTCTTCAAGTTATCCTGGTTCAATAGGAAAGAGGTTGAGCATACTCCACTCCCTCAGCAGAGAGGTATTGCTTCTCGTGTATTCGACCTTGAGGTGGCCTCCGGGCCTGACCGGCTCTCCTTTTTTTGGAATTTTTGGTGCTTAGTGGGCTTGTATGTCTTTCATTCACGTTCCTGATTCTGTCGTACTAAAACCTTCTCAGAATACAAGTTCTGATGGCTTGGAAAGAGGCTGTCAAGACTCCCAGGACCCCTCTCACACTAAATGAAGTCTTTGTAATAGCATTTTGCTCCAGTTTCCTGACATGGGGCTGGGCTCTCGTCTTGTGCGACATACAGACTAATTTATTTGCAAAAAAGGTTCATCACTTCTTTTTCATCGATTTATCTACAATCTGAATAGGAGGATAATTCAACTGGTGTATGCCTTCGTCTCTCCTTAACCTTTCTTCTTCGACAGCCAGAAATATGGGCAGTTTGGTATGACATTGCCTATTTTGCATCGGTGTCCATTTAACGTGCTGGTGGTTTCAGGACTCTTTTCTGGACGGTCGTTTTGGCAGCGCTTGTATTTGACTCAAACGAAACTGTAATTTGTCTTGCACGCCTTCTGGTTGTGCCATCCCACATGGTAGTTTTTGTCTTCTTGGCCATAGTGGCAACTGCTATTAACGTTCAACTCGTGGTGCTGGTTGCCGGCATGATCCACAATGCCACAGACAAACATGTTGGTAAGTGTATTTGCCAGCGTGAAGCCAGTGATTCACGATTAGAATAGAGTCCGACATTGAGAGTCTTTGTTAATAAACATGAAATATTTCAAGAAGCTTCAGGTGTCTTTAACAAACGCAATATGACATATGAAGGTTATGTAGACATCCATGATACAGGAAGAAAAGAACGAAGCTGAAGAATAGAACTCACCTGGTAAAGCCAATTCAGAGCGCGCAGAATCATTGTGGGTCAGGCCAGCAGCGATCGTAGTGTTCTGCAATTCAAGAGTAATCCAGCTGGTAATTTAAAGGCACGAACGAGAGGAGCCAAGGGACACCGTGCGGTTGTGTTCAGCAAGACAACTTAGGCAATCAAATTCCATCGTATGTATGGTAATGGGCAACACTGACAATTCTACATGGCTTTAAGTCGATCACAAGTTGACAAAATTACAATTACTGTACTTCTATAACTCGGTGCTAGTAGTATAATCTTGTCCAAAGTTACTCGCAACTTCACCTGTCTGTATTATGATTGTGGGTGGTGGACTGTTTCTGACCCCGAGAATCAGTAAAACAGTGGTTCTGAAGGCTCATTCAGATCATCTACAGCAACAGAAAAAGACATGGTCTTACATTGAGAGCACCATAATCAATATGTGCGTCAATCTGATCCCACACCAGACTTGCCTTGTCATAGGCCACTTTGGTAATGACACTTGCCAATAGACATAATGCAGAACTAGAAACTAAATATGGTATGCGCAGTTCTGCGCTGTGCTCGATAATTTTGCTGTTGACATTTAAGCAGATCCTCAATGAAGTAGGTCATACTTATGCCAACAGCATTATGAACCATCCACCACATAGAGATAGAACGAATCTGGAATTGGTCTGTGGTGCAGCTGAGGGTGCTGTACATGTTTTCAATCACAGGGGGAGTTGACAAGACATGAACATACAATCCGCCGTCGCAACGGCCTGAGGCTGAGGAGCTGGCGGATAGGAGTGGCGGGGCATTGCTGCTGGGAGTGGCGGGGATGTGTTTATTGCATCAACGACGTGACTATTCAAGGACTGAGTGGTGATAGGCTAGCGACGCGATGTGGCAAAGGCGAGATGTCGTAAAGTGAGCTTTCTGTTGATTCTGGGAGCGGCATGTTTTCCGGTAACATTTCTGGTGACATTTCCAAGCCTGTTCGTGTCATATTGTGCTCGCGTTTGGGAGCAGATGAATCACATGTGCCTTCCACAGATGATCACATGTGCCTTGAATCCTCGATTGGCCGACACTTACAAAGTTACATGATACTGATATTCCTCCTCCTCCTTGAGTTGTGGCTGAACTCATGCCTGTAAAAATCAGCTGTGACTATGTGAGCCAACAACTCACAAGTTTACAAGTTAGCACCAAAGACTGCATCTATGCATTCCAACACCTCTGCTGGGTCCTATGCTTAGTATACTGGAGCAGTGTCAATTATTCGCTATGCTTTTCAAGCAAGATGGTTTGCTGAGGACCGGCCAGTCTGCAGTCACGGTGGGGGCTAACTTCTAAACAATTTGATGCCATGTGACGGGATTCACGGGTCATGAAGTCGTCGACTTTGGACCTAAAAAATTAGCTGTGATTTTTGGATGGTATAACAGGATAATACATGATGAAATATGTAGGTAAACACTAGCCTTCACCGCTATATTGCGGAGGAGCTTGGTTCATCCTCAAATCTTCCATCTCTCGCCGTAAAGCATCTATTTCAGACCTCAAGGCACTGTTTTCGCCATCGCCATCAGTAGCGTGCAGCTCAACTGGGCGAGCCTGAGGACCTCCCCGAACTTTTCGAGGCAACGGAGGCGCTTGTCTCCCCGATGGTGATTCTGGAGGATCGCTTGGAGATTGAGGAGTTCTCCTGCGGGGTAGTGGAGGTACTTGTCTAACTGAGTCTGCATCACCACCACTTACAGTCGTCGAACCCCACGGATTAGTGAACTCTGACTCACCGCCATTTACAGTTGAAGGTCCCCACGGATTGGTGAGTACTGAATCGCCGGCGGAATGCTCCGAACGTGGTGATTCTGGAGGCACATAACGGAGCTCTCTGTGCGTGGGTGAATAGATAGTAGCGGATGGAGGGGTCATCGGCGTCAGAGCATATCCTGAAGTAGTGACATCGGGCGTGCTAGGGCCCTGCACATCAACCATCTGTTCTGAAGACTCGCCATATACTTTAAACTTCACACCTCGTCGTCTTCTCACATATCTTCGATAAAGGGGAATCAATGCTGCCACAAGGCCAATCAGAAAGAGACCACCAAGCGACCCGCCGACGATGGCTCCAATGGAACTGGGATTCGAACCATCGGAACCATCGGAACTCCCCGTTGCGGGCCAACCGGACAAACGACTGGGCAAGCTTCGATCGAGTTAGCATCTCTGAGTAACATTCAAACCCATTCACTCACTTCAATGCCATGAACGCAGACATTGCTCCGAATGCAGGACTATTCATTTGTGAGTCAAACATCGAAACAACTTGAAGCACTCACCTGGCAATACCAGAGATCACATCCCCCGATGTGGCATCATATGTAGAAGATACACCGCCCGTAGTGTTAGTACCCACTCTTTCGTAAACAGAATTGATGAGACCATTTCGGACCTCGGAATCGGATACGGTTGCAGCGGTCAGCATCGTCCATTGGGCCTTGACTTCGTTTGATAGAGTGCTATCGAACGGGATTCCAAACTTTGCCGCTGAATCAACGTTAAGCATATGGAGCTGAGTACTACAATACTGAATCACTGACGGGATTCAAGGAGACTGCCATAGAATTTGTTTTGGCTGTCGTACACCTATCCAAATGTCGTTGGGACTTTAGATAGTTCTGAAGACACTTACACTCGAATTGATGAGGTTGAAGCCAAGCCACTTGTCTGCATACATGTTGTATATCAGGGCCCACGAGGTACCTTGGCCGTAGGTAGCCTGCAAATGCCCCGAGCTAGCTGCAGCAGTTTGCCATTGTTGAATATAGCTCTGTGCAGTTAACTAATAGCAAAATAAGTGAATATTCATAACCACAAGAGGAATCTTGCATTATACTGGGTAGCATTGTCTATTCCGACAAACGAGCTGATCTCAGCAAACGCACGAATGCCAAGAATGCCTTTGACGGCGAGGTTGGTCATATTCGCGTTGCCCAAATCATCACACGAAACACTGGAGGATGTTGATGCATCTCTATTACAGAACGGTGCGCTTACAATCCAACCGGGCCAAGAGAATTCTGGACTAGGAAATCAGCCCACAGTTTGAGGATCGGATACTATGGATCAGGTTGGTGAGGAAGAGAACTGGATTATGTACTTGCATATTTAGAAAGGAGTGAGCCGTCTCCAGAGTATTTGGCGTAAGCCCAAAGCATGATGAGCATACTGCCCGAGTCTGGTAGCATGATGAAATCACGATACAGAGACCAAAGGAAAGTTTCACCTTCTATTGCTCGAGTAGGACCCGATGTAACATTTCCTTGTACAGACGGGAATGTGGTACCTGACAACAACTGATCAGCAAGCAATCGGTGTTAGAATAGTCACCTACCCAAGTCAGGAGGTGAGTAGACTTGAGACGGATTGAATACACTCTGAAATCGTAAAAGAGGTTCGAGCAAATATTCGCCGAAAAACACATTGAGAAAAAGGAGAGTGGGGAAAGAGGCAAACATTGCCTCTACTGGATTGGTTCGCCTTGAAGAGGTGAGTTGCTAGAAGCGACGAAGAACGTCAAACAAACTGAGAGTTTCCCATGTCTTTCATGAACATGAGCACATCCACTGAACTGGCGTTCGCGCTTGTCGAAACAGGAAGGGTAATTTCCAGACTGGCTAGCGTTTGTCTTAAACTGAAGCTGACGAGATCTGTGTAGTTGGTTGAAATGGACTCTGCCTGCGACAGAATCTGTTGGTCCAGCTCCTCTGCTCTGCTTTTCGCCTGAGGAAAGTCGCTCAAGAAGGCATCAATCTGTAAGAGAATTAAGATGGAAGTTGAGGTGAAGAGAAGAGCCACCTACGGCATCGGAAATGTTGGAATACTTGAACCAGAAATACGAGTTACGAGTTTGATTGCCTGATCCGGTGGCATAGATGATAGATGTATTACGAACAAGGCCTATCGCCCACACAGGTGAAGACTGTATGGACGACGTCTGGCCCATGTCCATAGCCAGTGCAAAGAGTGGCCAATTGCTGATGGGTATGAGCACAGTGCAGAGAAATATATATGAACGAACTCGTCGATTACTCCCGGTGACACCCTCACAACGCTGTTGGTCAAGGTGCCGTTGTCCATAAATTGGGGCCGACTAACGGTCGAGTTCGATATCTGGTATGTAACGCCCGTACCCTGGAAGCAATCAGAATATCGAATATGTATGGCAGGATCCTACTTTTGAAGCGGCAAAATACAACGTCCCATCCTGAGCCATTTGACCAGCATCTTCCTGCATCGAATTGGTAGTTACGAGTTGTGCTTGGTGGTACATGGTGCTAGATGTTTGGGTGAAGCTCCATTGCATGGATGCTGAGATGTTGTTGGCCAGCCACTCTACGTTGAACTCGGATCGTAGTTCTGGTATATAGCAAGGCTTACCTCCGGTAACATCACAGTAAAATTGTACAGAGTGTTGCTTGTCATCAGTGGATTGCGCATCGATGTAGAGGTATCCGAATGGAAAAGACTGCAAGGTCAAATTTTGTGGCTCAATTGGACTCAAGAAAGTCGCGTTGAATACTATGTTTCCTGACTCAAACGTCAAGATCGTCCGGGTAGGTGTCACGGTAAAACTAGTCAAGTTGGATGTCAAGTTTCCGCCGTTTCCTAACCATGAATAAGATTGGCCGTCGATTCGGACCTGACAATTCCATCCAAGGATCTATGAAGAGGGTATTGCATAGGTTCAGTGAAAGAGACGCATACGAACGTGATTATCTGTCCAGAAACTGGGCCACTCGTTCGCAGTGTTTGTATTTGTATCGATCCAGCTATTGAAATATGGACTCCTGAGAAGAAGAGGCAGTCTTGAGGGCCAGAATTGCTGCGACGCGGAGGCGACGGAGGCCAACGACAAAAGCAGTAGCTCCAGGAACATAAGCGAAGGGAATGTCGTTCTGCATTGTGATGAGAATGATTTGGGCTAATCAATACCGGCAAGCGCTCAAGGCGGTTGTTGCATAACTACAACACTGCATGTGATCATGATAATCAGGGTTTGAGCCTGTACAACTCAGACTATCAGAACCCTACAAACGACCATATGCTTCCCCATCAACAGTCAGTCACCTCGGAAGTATGATCCCATATAGCTTTGCGTATGTTCTCTGAAGCGTCGTAATTCTTCAATCCTACATTGTCGCCTTTTGCCCCACATCTGAAAAACCCTTCCTTGTTTTTCAGAACCGCGTACCACATGTATTGAGCACAGTCCTCTGGCGTCGTGCCCAGCACCCTGACCAAAAATTTAATGAGCGGACGAACCGGCCACAGCATCCAGTGCGCAAGTACAATATCCCATGCAGGTGTCAAGACCGTGCCCGGATATATATGTATGAATGCAATACCAGGCTCTCGTTTAGAGAACTCCTACGCAAAAGGTCAGACGAGAAAACGTGAAAAAGAGTCGTACCTCCAAGCTGTAGTCATTGTAAGCTGCCGTCAAACCTGCTGCACTCAACCCCGAATAGTTCTTCTTCAGTCCAAGATCATCGAGATTGATTGATGCTGGTATCTTTTGACCTGCGGCAAGCACCGACATCACCCGAGCATCCTCGCCGGCGTCTCTAGCTTTTCGAAACAACGGCATGAGGTCGTGGATGAACCTCCAGCGTGAGTAGTGTCTCACAGCCATCTGGTCGTCAATTCCTTCTTCTGTATCAACCCGGCCTGTCAGACTGAGATACCCTGAGCATATCACAAAGAAGTTTATCTTTGGCAGCTCTTCGACAAGTTGAAGACATGTCTTTTTCACGTTCTTCATCAGTGTTACATCGCATCGAATGAACTGTCGTTTCCATTGAATGTCCTGAGAATCTGGCCCTCGACCGTCAGGGAGGGACAAGAGAACGCGTTCTGCGGCAGCTTCATTGCGCGCCAGGATGTAGATGTGAGCTCTGC
Organism: Megacollybia marginata; assembly: GCA_003313965.1. Classification (NCBI taxonomy): domain Eukaryota; kingdom Fungi; phylum Basidiomycota; class Agaricomycetes; order Agaricales; family Porotheleaceae; genus Megacollybia; species Megacollybia marginata. Next base: position 36,315 of record QLOY01007723.1, read on the forward strand.
CGTTCGTAAGTTTGGCAAAAGCCTCGACCATCGCTTGGCCTATGCCAGAGCTGCCACCAGTGATAACGAACACTGGCTCATTATAGGAGGGCTTCCAAGCAGAGTTAGCAGCAGTAATCGTAGCAAGAGACATTGTTGAATGTTGACTGCGGCAATGCAATGTTTTTATACCCCTACGGCACAACTACGGCCGCATAGATTCTAGATCATAGTACTAGTAGATGTCTGATCATAATTGAATCACATGATACCGACGCGTAACCCTAAACAGTGCAATGTCAGACTTATTACCGACTTTCCGTAATGTCATATCATCAACATGGACTCATCGTGCCGGAGGAGGAGATAGTGCTAAGTGCACCGGCACCAGGTCCCAACAGGGAACGGCCGGACTATTCCCACTGCATTCCAAATATAGGGTTATTAAGGTCCTGTACCTCGACAATATGGTTCCAGAATATGATGAAATTATGAGGGGCATCAGCGACTCGAAACTCGAACATAAAGAACCTCCATGACACGTATAGGTGCACCTATACGTGGACGACCTGAACATTGTCTCCTCTTTTCTAATCAAGGTCCAACTGGTGGCAGTGTCGTATACACCAGACTGCGTAGATAACCTATGAATAATCTCCGGTCGCCACACTGAACATTTTCTGTATGAGATCTGCAGCTGGATCATCTTTGCCTTTCAGCTTCGCAAAAGAAACAGTGGACAGGGTGTTTACATAGTTGCGGAGGTAGGCCGAATACTAGACCCAATTTAGTTTTCAAACCTGCAAGATCAAGAGATACTTACGAATCTGCAGAACTGGCGGTACCAGCCCCAAGTTTCCCATGCATTCCACTCGTCCGCTCCCCAGTTGGCCCGATTATGCCATGACTTCTCAGTAAGGATAGCCCGAGCTTGAGGATTTGCCCCCGTAATGCTCGTCGAAGGCGCCAAACAATCGACAAAACCGTCAAGAGCCCTCGACAGTGCTGTTTTTTGTTCCTTGGTGAGACTGTTAAACCCTCTCAGGGCTGTCGTCAGTGCGACATTTTCTTCAGTAGCAACTTCATCTTTGAAAGCAAAACATGATCAACACACGTTCTCGAAAATGGACGAACGACGCACCTGTCTTCACATCATCAACCTCCATTTTAAGGCTGTTAGCATTCGCATGTGCCCTATTTTCATCATCCTCCTTCCGCAACGCCGCAACCTTTCGACGCGCTATCACCAATCGTCCATTCGCCTTGTCCAAAGCAGCTTTCAGTAAGTCCCATGTACGAGCACTGACATTGCCTGTAATAGCGCTTTCGGAATGTAGAACCTTCTGCCCTGACACAAAGATCCATTCCACCACATCTGTGGGGTCTACTATCTGATACTGCATCAGTTTATCAAACACAATTCCCACCATCTGAGGATTATATATCCAGAACACGCCAACAGATGTGAGAATTTCCGCTTTGGCTTGTTGGGTGCCACTACCGGTCGGACCAACGCTAGCTACTATGCGCAGCAAAGGCAAGTAACGTTCAATGGCATTGAGGAGATGTGAAAAGGATCGACAGCCGATATGAAGGAGGGACTGCACTACTATGGAGCGCACTGTGCCGTCAACGTTGGGATGATGTTCATCAGAGGTTTCGAGAGAGGTTTTGAGGGATTCAACCTGGGAGATGACGTCCTCCGCTTTTGCACGGCCACGCAACAAATTCAGAACTGATTGAGCAGCATCATGGTGTGGGTTTGCTGTAGAAAGGGTCAGAATAAGGTCATACGAGTAAAGAACAGCACACACCCGGGTCATCATACTCAAAGTTAGGACCAGGAGCTTGTTCGGGAAGAACGTAGGCGTCAGGGGGTTGCATCTGCTCTGCGAGCGTCTTTGCGATACGATCGGAGTAAGAGAGACGGATTTCAAACTCTACAGCACGACGCATGAACCCCCGCTTTGGATGCTCAAGTGCAAGAGTTAAATCCGGAATCCTGTCAATTATCAAGGCTCCGGGTACAGAAATTACCAACTTGACGAACCATTCTTTCCATACCCATTGAAAACCAAAATTACTCATATGAGTGGCAAACCATTCAGAAAACCTTCTGCACAAGTCAACGTCCAGACCATCGGATAAACTGCCGTAAAGTTTGCGAATGGATTTGCCGAGTGCTGGCCCGACGGTACTGGGTGACAGCTTACAGAGTTCAGCGATGAGAGAGATATAATACACTGCTTTCTTGGATGGTTCAGGGACAACGAAGAAAGCACCAAGGATGGTCTAAGATGAGGTCAAGGCTGTAAAGTGACGTGCAAAATTTTTTTACTTCAATGAGCGTGCTTTCTAACTGCCAATCCTTTCCTGGAATCGGCTCGTATTCAGCGGGAGCACCAGGACGTGGCTTGAATGTTCCTGCTTGTATCCACTTTGGATATTCCAAGAGAATTCGGGCACACTCTTTTCGATTCACCTCGAATATGTCAATTATTAAGAGCAATGCAGTTCGCACTGCATAACCTCCTGGAGTGTTCGGATCTGGTGTTATCTGTGGAGAGGTGAGTCGAACGGGCCAAGCATATATAAGATTCCCAAACATCGTTATCAAAGAGGCGAAGAGCATAAACAGGCCATTCATCTTTTTTCACTTGAGCTTCTTCACCTGCTTCTGTAGATAACCCATCGAGTTCCACAACTTCTGGAGGCACAAGCACAGAGGGAAGCGTGAACGGAGAAAAGTCGGCATCCAGACTCTGAGAATCCAAGTAAGGTCGAACAAAGCTGTCATAGTCTTCGATGAAATCGTAGCCTTCGAGAACCTTCAGGGATGCAAGTACTGTCTCTAAAAGCTACGGAAAGTGAGTAAGGGTGCGTCATTCAAAAGATGAAGATATCGCACTTCGTCAATGTTTTCGCTGTACACTCCAGCTGAATGGAGATGCATCATGGGCTGAACAATCCATTTTGGACTGGTCAACGTTTCGTTGTAGGCATCAATTGCATTAACGATTTCTGATACCTGAGTGCGTGCAATTGTTTTCAGGGCAGTACCACCCTACAACTACATGAGTGAACGAAGAACAAATGGCGAATACGCACAATCATAAGGCCTTCTGCAGCACAGAGAGCAGCCTGTTTTCCGCGTGCATGCGAGACTCCAAACTCATCGAGAACAGCGGTGAACGACTGCAACAGAGATAACATGGAATCTGCGGAGACGAGTTGTGCGGCAGTGAGATGAGCAAAGAAGTGTATCTGAGATTGTCCAGGACTCGCTGTGATATTTCAGACAGACGACTTACGCATAACCGAGTTTCTCGCCAAGCTAGCTTGTCAAGATAAGCCTGAAAACCTTTCCAGAAGTCTTCAAGAACTTGACGACCGATAGATGTTGTTCCTGGCTCATCTTCTGGGTTATTGGTATGCAATAGCCGCAGTAGGGCTGTGTAGTACGGGATTTTGTATGGCTCTTCGGTCACGCTATGCAATTCTCAAGCTTCTGCGCCAAGACGGTTAGAAATTGGCTACTCACCCTATGTGAAAAGCTTCAGAGATGTTGCTGATGACTACGGGAGCAACTTCGCGAATTTGGGTCTCTACACGCGTTAGCTCCTCTATCGGGTCCTGAGTTTTTTGTTAGCATATAAATGGCAATTTCTGAACATCTCACCACTTCGCCGAGTCTGACGATAGCATTCTTGAGCCTCTCCTGCGGTGATTCAACAATTTCTCGCCGACGGTCATCATATTCGTCTACGAGTAGTACGTCGTCGAACTCCAGTCAAATTTTGCGGGCGCTGTTCTCACCTTTGTAAGGTCGTCTTCGAGAGTTGAACGGACGCTGTTTGTACTCGTAGCTCATAAATACGAGGTAAATAACTTTTCAACAGCTCTACTATTGGGTTGGATGAAACCGTGGCAGTATCACGTGCTAGGTAACGACTTGCTCATCCCTGATTATTATGTAATAGTCAACGAATTCTCCTTGGCAACAACGCCATGGACACAAGGTACTTGAACTCAAGTCAGTGGTAGCGTCGTACTGGTTTCATCCGCTCACCTGCGCAGCATCTGGGTCTGAGCCTGAAGCTAATCTCCAAGGTCCACTTCTCCGATAAATGGCAACAGGACCGATGGGTAAACTTGCACTGATCAAGACCATCATTGTTGAATGATTGGACCGTGTAAACTGCCCGATAATCCGACATTTAAATACCGTTCTAGCGAACGAATACTCGCCTCCTTCTTACCGTCCTTCTAGCGCCGCTGAGCGTGCAGCTTTAAATTTCCTTTCTTCATTATGTCTTCAACGGGTGTCCCAGCGACTCCGGCCATAACACCATTCATCAACCAATGGCTATTCGTTTTCTGGGGTACGTGTAACATCCAAGTTACATCTTTCGTACCGTGCTCATTTCATTCAAGGGACAACTCTCGCAGATGTGTACGATTCTGTTCACCAAGCTTTGCCCAATCTAAAGTTTCCTCAGTCTTTTCGGTTTCTCAGTCCTTCAATGCCTTATTTACATCAAAAAGCATCACAACGACCACTGGAGTGTCATAGTTCTCGTGTTTGTACTGTTGTATGTCTCCCATCTCACTTGTTGTAATAACTTAGGACTCGGGTGTAGAATAATTGGGGCCATTTCAGTCGTTTTGACGACCAGGAACTTGACAGTGCATTTTGTAAGTATGATGCCATGAAGATCTGTACGAGTCAGGTTACCATCTTCATAGGTGGACCACTTTACAGATCAATCGTTCCTTATCAAGTCCACCAGGTCAGTACATATCATCCTCAGAGAGGATCGCACTTTCACTGATACGTGATCGATGGACCAGAGAGCAAAATGTCGACGATCTTCTTCTTATCGTCACCCAGTTCTTAGCGCAGACATTTTTCGCTGTCAAAATATTCCAAGGTTGACTTTTTCAGTTTATGTGTGAAATCACTGACCGAAACGAATAGTACGGAAGACCTTCTTTCCCATATCACTCTTGATTGGGGCCTTGGTCATCACAACCACGGGTTTGTCCTTGTCCTTCTCTTTTCTCTTTCTCATAGCCTCCTAGTCTTAGCCACAGGTGCGCATCCATCCCATCTGATCTGAGTTCTATTTCTTACGACGGTAGTTGTGGGATTGGCTCTTGCCGGTGCTCCATCACTTGCAACATATTCGGTGACTCGAGTGCAGGTAAGGATGACCCGAAAGATCTCACGATCCTAATCTGATGGTTGCAGACTTTATTCAGCGTCGGCCTTGGTATGACAGCTGTGAACGACTGTTTAATCTCGCTCTCCTTGGTTATGGTCTTGCGCGGCTTTAATACTGATTTCTGCCAGTACGTGTACTTATCTGGCACCTTTGTACTAATCCTTAGTGCACGTTAAGGACCAAAAATATCGTTTTACGCTTCACGATTCTTGCCGTGCAGCGAGGTGCGCTGATTACGCTGGTTGTTTTGCTGTGGTTAGGCTTTTTCCTGGCAAATCCATCTGGCTTTGCTTGGTAAGATTGAAACATGGTCGACTAATGGGATCTGACGTTTTTGCTAGGAAGCCATACCGCTTAGTGGCACCTGGTGTTCACATATCAACTTTAGGTACGCTTCCACCTCTTTTTGGTTATTTCACCTGATTGGCGTCTAAATTATAGTTGCATTGTAAGTGTCTTTGAAGCCAAAAAATCGCACAAAAGTGAATCCATCTAGTTTGAATGGCCGTCATTATTCGCTTGCTCATATGGCGAAATATGGACATCAATTTGACAGTACTGGCTCTATTGGTGATCAAAAGGGTGGATCGTTGGAAAGGAGGCTTTCTATTGCTTAATCTTGAGGGGGAGGGACTTCCTGAGGCAGTGCCTCGAGATTTCTTTCGATGTATGTTGTTGCATGTATAAAAAACACTGTTGTACTTTGATTCCTGAAGATACATTCCGAAAAGCTACAGATACATCCATCCATTACTATCATTAGCACTGCAAAACGTCAATACCAGCGGCGGGTCGCAGCAAAAGTGACCCACCGTAAACAACTTATTGGTTAGTGAAAAGATTCGTAAAGTCTTTATAAGCCTCATGTCCCATAACTCCGGAGGTGTCAGTCTCGTCCGCTGCACCTTCGTTTTCGTTCTCGTTTTGGCTTGGTTTACGGGCTTTCAGCACCGAGTCTCTGAATCGTCTGATAGCTTCCAATCTCCCCTGCCAGTTCGTCTTTACCTCAACTCGTACGGTATCCCGCTCAGTCTTGGCAAACACACCCGCAAACCAATCCGCTAGCAAACCAAGTTGCCGGACCAGTAAAGGAAGATTTTCCGCACTGATGAGTTTGTAGTCCCCTACAGGGGTAAACTCCATCATACCCTCGGCACCCTGAACAGTGACTTTGAAGTATTCATTTTCGTGGAAATTGTTTGAGAAGGCGGCGATGGCACCGAGGGAGTGTGGCTCGATTACGATATTCACGAACTGGAATTGAGTAGAAAGAGTATCGAACCGATAAGGTAACCCAGAATCATTCCATACGATGCGCACATAGTCATTTCCGATATGTCGCTTCTTGTTGGTACAACCGGGGTCGTTTTCCGAAGGAGGTGGCATCATGGTGGCGGTATGATATAGAATCTGTCCTATGTCGTCCCACCATGCATAAGCATGCTCTCCGTCCTCATCAGGGTCCAAGCCTCCAGCGTAGACGTCTAGTTGCCCTCTCAAGTTGATGAGTCGACCAAGTCCCTCGAGAAACCTTGTATACGCTGGCGAACCATGAGCGTTTTTCAAGATCTCAGCTTCCGTTGTTTGGCCTGGAGCAACGTACATGATGCCCACTTTATGAGTGTCGATCACAGGGATTCTGTCTACCGTGTTGAAGAACTTTGCGGTCATGGCAGGTGGAACAAGCACACGGGCTTCTGAGGGACCCATCCGATCTGGATAAGCGGATAGCTGGAGAGCAAAGAAGGCAGGGTCGATGACAACCTCTTTGCGTCTCTGTGAAGGGGCAGATCCACTCCAAACATAGCCAGTGAGAGGATCGGGACGCGATGGAGCAGGAAGGTCATCCGAATTGTTATCATCAGTAGGAGGAAAAATTCTTTGAATCAGATCCTATAGGTGGTCTTTAGTTGAAATAGCATCAGATTACGTGGCAATTTACCTCGTGATCCGCCGACATACCGTCTGAAATCTCGTTCCGAGTCTTTGGAAGATCGCGCTCCATTAACAAGCTCGCTGGTCCTGATATGACGTCGGGATCAGGATCACCTGCACCCACCATCGGTGCATTCTCTAATCGGCAAAGAAACTTTGTATAGCCCGATGGTCGACGCGACAACACCTCTAACCAACCTAACCTCGGAAGTGCACGGATAGTGACAACAGAATGACCTAGGAGCCAAGTCTTTTCTGTTACCGTCTTCTCAACCTCCGACGACCCGGAAGGCTCTTTGCTTCCCGAATTCATGACTATGTCGCCCAAGAGTGAATTGGCAGGTCTCGGATCTGCACTAGCGTAGGTGTACCTAGCCAGCCAATCGAAGCAAACTTCTGTAGGATCATCCACGACATCATTGCCCTCGTTTGCGAGCAAGAGCTGGCGAGTAATGAACTTGATATGTCTCGCACGATCCGGAAGCTTGACGGCAAGAAACCAGACATATACAAGGTAGTAGGAAACAATTCGGACGTGTTGAGACAACGCCCATGATCCTTGCGGCGATTCCTCCGACGAATGAGCCTTCCAAACTCGATTGTGGTGCTGAAGATACTGCAAAGCGACACCGAACACCATTTTGAAATCATTTTCGGTGAAGTTGGCGTATAGAGGAGGGATTGACGCGACAATACAAAGGAAGCACAAGATGTGCACTGACATCTCGGTACTCGACATGATCTGGCTAAGCTTTTCAAGGATTTGAGAAAGAAACTTCGTAGTTGACGGCTGCAGTTCGAATGCGGCGAGAGAAAGAGCTTGGATGGAGCATTTAATTGTCCATGGAGAACCAGAAAGTCCAGCGAGAAGGGTTTCCACAAGGAGATGATGTTGTTGAAGATCAAAAGACCTTCGGTAGGATATCAGTACAGTTAGCGTGTAATACGCCAACCCCTGTGCATCTCTAGCTTTCAGCCCTCCAAGAGATCCCCAGTCAACACCACTGCCTAAATCGCCATTCAGTGTGCCCTTACATAACGATGTGAGGACGCGCGAAATCACAAGTTTGGCTTTAGGACCGCAGAAAAAATGTTTGTTCGCCAACTGGACGGGAAGGTGGCATAATACATAGGAAAGAACGTCCCAGTTCGTCTCTATTTCCAGAATTGATAGCAGGAGAGACAAGTACTCGGAGGTTGGAAGAACCGGAAGCCTGTCTGGACCGGCGAGATCATACACAATAAGGAATGATGAGGGAGCGTCTCTTTCACCGGGCTGATGGCTAGACCGGGAGAATGAGTATGTCCAGAGATATTCTGATGTCTTCGAGGGCGATGCTGCCGTCATGCCCAACGGTAAAACGTTTCTAGCAGGTCTCGACCGACTTCTACTAACGTTCACAGTCACCATGCTAGCACTCACGCCTCTCGACGACAACCCGGGGTGTACCGAACGCCCTCTCGATGGGTGCCTAGCCAAGTCTCGATCCCTCTCAGGTATCCGTGGCCTGGTGCGTCGCAATTCGTCTGCAGCGTTACTTGTACTAGAGCTCAAATTTATTTGGGTACGTTCTCCAACACTCGGACGACCACTCCTCTCTGCAGATCCAGGGGGGTCATTTGACAGGGCGGTATCATCCCGTCCAATCAACCCAGCGAGTATCTTCACTTGTCCATGGATGTCGCATGAATCATCAGCAATGAAGTACACTCGGTGATCTCTATCCGCACGCAATCGCATGAGAAAATGCAAAATCGCAATTCGCGTTTGTGGTGAGGGAGCGGGAGGAAGGGTGTTCTCTACGACAGTCGATGATGAAGGCTGAGGAGATGCGAGCTTCACCAACATGGAAAATATCTCGAATACAACTTTGCTCGCATTCTTTTCCGTCTCAACCGATGTCCAGTGATCCGAACTGAATGCTAGCTGCGAAAAGATTGACACAAGTGCTGAGACGGCTCCTGTTCCGATGCTTCCTGTGGGGTTTACCTCCCTAGACATGACGGGTTCGATCTGCCGAGAAACTTGAGACGGATTGACGACAGTCGGACTTGAAACGGTGCTTTCCTCGTGTCTGCCCAAGCTACTGGACGTAGGGCTAGTGAAAGAAGAAAGAAGAGACAACACATTGGGCATGGTCGTAGTCCTGCCCTCTCCTTCCTTCTGTCCACGGTCTCTACTGGGATCCAGGGACCTCTCCCTCTCCCAGGTGAGTCCAGGAGAAGAAGATGAGGACGACGAGGTGCCGGTTAGCTCCCTGAACTGGTCCGAAAAGTTCCTATGGTGCCTTGCAGTGTGTTGCGGGGTAGCAGTCGGCGAAGAGGAAGTAAGCGGCGATCCACCCGTCGGCGATAAGGTGAGTGCAGAGTTGTAGTTCAATCCAGGGGAGGAAGTGTAGTTCGTGACAGGAGAGGCGAGGGAAGGGGACGTGAAGGCACTCGTAGTGGAACTCGAAGGAGGTATTTGGAAATTTGAGTTGGATCCTGAAGACGATTGTGAACGGTGATGCTGATATTTTTGTCTGCCTCGATGTTTCGGGAACGAAGGTGCTCGCGAGAAAGTGTCAACGGTGCTCACACTCTTCGCATCGTCGTCATCGTCGTCATTCAGGTCTTCCTCTGCGTCCGACACTAGCATTTCTGAGGTCGGATCCTCTGAAGGCGATGGCGCTTCCGCCACGAGTGTTTCGAGTAAATCGAGGTAGCGTAGTATGGAAGGGTCGCCAACCTGATCTGAACCTCCCTGCTCTTCTTTCCACTCCCGAGCCCGTAGCACGACTTCGTCACCAAGAATCTTCCAGAGTACATGCAACCCCCGTATGCTGGATAGACTGTGAACGCGCCTTCTCCGGCGGCGTCTCGAGGTGTCTAGCCACGGGTCAGTTTAGATAGGGATACAAACGTGTACCATACCATCCTCTCCTTCCTCCCCACCGTCCACACATTGCCAGACCAAGTCCCCCAAGAAACGTCTGCAGCGCCTCGCATCCTGCAAATCCACCTCTTTGAGACCTTCGTAGACACAACACAGTGCAGAAAGGATTGTTTGGCTTGTTAGAGGTCGTTGAGATTCGAGCAGAGGAGTCGCTGCGTCAGGTAACTCTGAGGCTTGTGAAGGCATTGGAGAAGCGGAGAGGAGAACCTTCCAGGTGTCCAACCATCCCAATCCATGATCGCCAGAATTCATGTCGACACCCTTTCCAAACCCAAGGTCAATGTCCAGATCACCCCTTGCCCACATACCGAGAATGACACGGGCCGTATCGCCGTCTGAAAGATGTGTGGACATTTGAAGGAGGGTGTTGTGTAGTGGAGGAATGAATGTTGGGCTGTCGGTTGCTTGTGGACGGGATTGGAAGGCGAGTTCCGGAACGAGCTCGGGTATATCTCTTGCTAGTAGCGATGATATCAGTTTTAATAGCGACGTCTGAGCGGCCGAGGGTTGGCTGAGGGGAAGTATGCACGGTTCACCTGTTGTGCTGGGAAGAATGAAGCTTGAGAGCTTTTCGGTGACAGCACTCACCTATCATTTTGGCCTCTAACAACTGCAGATAGCCAAAAAAGCATAGTTCCAATCGTGCAGGCCTCAGCATCATCAAGTTGGGAAGATTCATCATGTGAATCGAGTTCTTGAAGAATATCGCGGAGAGCGAGGGCAGCTTCCTCGAGGATCTTGCACCTCGAATCGTCTTCGTCTGCAAAAACCCAAGCTTTGACACTTTGAGTCCAAGACTGGCCCAATCTCTGTGCCTCCCAGCCTCTGACGGTGGAAGTGACGGTGGGCGCTTTGGATGTTGGTGGACCCCAAGCAACTTCCATCATATCTCGTCCAATGTCACCGCCTCCCCATCCCCCAGCCCATCCACCTGAAGCGGTGCTTTTTTGGATGTAAGCGCGTGCCAAAAGTGTGTGCAAATGTTGTCGGATTAAGAGGCGTAGGGTACGATGAGCACCATATGAAACGCACCAGTTGGACGCATTCGGGAATAGGCACTTCTTAAGTATTAATAAACAGGCGGAGGAGTAAGCACTCGGTATTAGAAGATCGATTAGGACGTTTGATATCTTCTGCTCTATGGTCTCAATTTTGTCAACTTTGTTTGGTGGCGATAATGAAAGCCTAGGAAGTGGAGTTGCACAGGCGCATAAAGCTCTGAAAAGCAGCTGCATAACGGACGTATAGTCGAGGATATGTGGTGAGATGTTGGCGAGATAGTTGAGATAGACGTTAATATAGACCTCGAGTTTATGGTCCACCAAAGATTCGTAAAAGCTGAGCATTGATAGGATTTGGCCCTCTGCAAACCGGGAGGATTGACTTGCGATGTAATCAGCAATTATGTGGATGTCTCCTCCTTCCGCATTGCGGAGCCAGTCTTGTAGCAGGGCAATCAGCTGGGCTTCAAAGCCAAGAGTTGCTCCTGCCTTGGCAAAAGCGCGCAGACCGCGAAGTTGCTCTGGATGATAAGAAGCATTGAATAAGCTGAACCAGTCGAATCTTTCCTTGCTCGCGAGATTTGGAGGATAGTTGTCCCAGTAGTTGGTAAATATGTCAAAGCCAGCCTGTCTTAATGCTGGTGGTGACTCTGGTGAACACAGACCTCGTAGTATCGGTAAAAGAGATGCTGGTGTGACCGATGCATCCAAGGCCGTAGCCAAAGTTTTTGCAAGGGAAAGACTCGGAACGGCCGGCGGACTCAAATCTTTAATAATCTGGCCCAGATTGACAGTCTGAGGTGCAACTTTCTTTGGAATACTCGACGACGAGACATAACTGCTGAACGCTCGCGGTCGAGACATATCATTACACGTGATCAGCCCATGCTTCCATGCCGCATCCAGCAAAATTTGGTTAGGGTTAGGTTCAATGCTGTCCGACACGAATCTACTTCCACGCCTAAACTTTCTGGACCACAGCTGTCTCGTGCTTCCGCGTGTGCCATTCGAAAATCTATAGCACAGTCTACCAACGCGGCTGGTCT
>QLOY01007725.1:0-15837 GCA_003313965.1 Megacollybia marginata
CTATTCGAGTCCGTCACCCAGAAGTAAAGGCAAAACCCTTCTGCAGATGTCTTCTGAATATCCCACAGCAATTTCACACTCCTCCCTAGGGACGAAGAAATCTGGGCTACCGAAGGCTATCTTGTTGCCCCCATCAAGTTCACTTCCTTCAGATCCTCTCCCCGCTGCAAGACCTCACAAATCTGCTGATGTCGAGATAATCATTCCTTTCAGCCTTGACACCAAAGGGAACAAGAAAAACCCTGTGCCTGTAAAGGTAGAAGATTGCCAGATCTGGACGGGAGAAGAAAGGGAGAAGGCTGGAAAGGCTATCGAGCCTTCTACTCTAGATGAACTGAATCGACAGGTGGGCTTATAGCAGTATTCGATTTTCATGCTGACAAAAAAGTAGATGCTGTACCAATTCAACAATGATGGCATCAGGATGAGGGGCTATGTTAAAGTCCAAAGAGACCTATTTCAGGAGTAACACCCCTAATTCTCAAAAGTGTCTTCTTTGATACCTTACCTTAGAAGAGCTTTCCAAATCAAAGACAAACGATGCGATCTAGCTGCCCATATAGCGGGAGACATGCCTAGCAGGATGAGGGAAAAGCTGATCAGAAATTTGTGTTTGCTCTTTGAGGTACATGGGAATATCACCTGGAGTGAGGGAGAAAGCTTTCGAGCCCTCCATTTCTCGAAGTACATGAGATGCGGGACCAAGGTCAGTGAATCGTAACTCTAAACAAATCTGGAGCTCAAAGTACAGTAGGGGAAAGGGGCACCCTCCAACATTCATCCTTATTATCTGAGGGCTGAGAATTCTTCACGTACCAACCACATTCAGTTCATCCCACACAACTCAGCAGATGTACATCACCAAGCCCCGCTCATGCAGAACATTACAGAGACCATGGACAACGTGTTCGAGTGGATGACTGAACAAGTATGCACCTTTACCCTTCTTATTTTGTACTGACGACTTATAGCTACATGATTATCTTCCCGACATTTACCACGATGTTGAAGTCTTTGCCACAATCCTCCCAAACAACTCTCACAGTCCTGCTTATCCATTTTCTGGTTTTGTTCTCAACGTTAACATAGCCATGAACACTCATAGAGATCACAGGGATCTCAGAGTTTGTATGGTTTTGGATGTGGGAGAACATGAAGAAGGTGACCTTGTTCTTTACGAACCAGGCTTGGTGATCCCTCTGTGCAGCGGCAACATGATCATATTCTTTTCCCATAAGATAACCCATTTCAACTTGGAATTTAGGGGAACCAGAGCTTCCATTGTATTGCACAGCGACGGGTCAGGTAAAGATTGGATTGAAGACAGAAACAGTTGGGAAAATAACATCTACCTTCACTGACACTATCACGTGATGTTGAAATATATAGAGTCATCACAGAGTTTGCCACTCATACCGCTGCCACATCGCTCTTTTTTTCCTACTTATCACATACCACAATTCTGCTTACTGCCTATCGTTCCTTTTATATTAAAAATGTCTTTTATATCCAGTGTTTATCTACCCTATCGAGGTAAGCAGCATCTGACATCGCCAGTGGCAGCGCTCAATGTGGCTCCCCTAAAGTCTATGTCGAATGCCTCGACAGCAGGAAATAGAAAGCCTCAGTCTCAGCCCAAAGGTTTTGGAGTAATACCTACTGCAAAAGTATTTTTGCCACTCTTTTTCCTCCTTCTAAGCATCTTAAATTAGATTAATGTCTCCCTTGAATCATCCCAATCTACACCCGTTGCTGCCGATGGAGGGCACCCCTGGCATGCTAATCGCTCAAATGTATTGGCCTTAACAAGGATGAATGATGCTGCTGGACCAGAGACCCTGGTGTTAATGAACTGTTCAAATCAATGGAGACACAATGTCAATTGACTCGTAGTTCAGGTAGTTCACTCCGTTTGAAGAACAGGAGAAGAAACTAATATCGAAACTAAAGAATATACAGGAACTTGTCCCTACTTATATACGATGGGACCAGGGTATAGATAAGGACATGCGGTAGTCATATGGTACTGTACAAAGTCCGAGAGAGAAAGAGACCGAGACAGCGAAGGTACGAACACGTGTTGAACGTGTGTATGCAGCGATAAGGTCCATGAAGTATTGAAAAGCCGTGAAATTCTTACATTACCCCCCCCTTAAGATTATGGTCCCCATAATCAATGAGGCATCATAATGTCAACATCCTGGAGTACTCTGTCAATGATTCGGAAATTTGGATGTGGTGGGTCTGGCTCGGTGGGCATGTCGTGATTGGAGAGGTGTCCTAGTGTTGGCGAATCACCTCGGTCAGGGGGTTCGGGAACGCTGTGTTGAAAGGGTGGGATGTAAAGAGGTGCAGGGATTTGTAGTTGTCGGGGCCGTTGTTCGCGTCTGTATCGATAGCGTCCCCATCCCATGTACCAAGCCATCACCCAGGAAAGGAAAACAAGGACGATGCTACCGACAGTGAAGGATATGATGTCGAAGAGGATAGGAATGACTGGGGGGTTAAATGGTGGGTCGTCCATGAATGTTACAAGGAATAAGAGGAGGGCGAGCATTGCTAATGCGATTTCCACGATTAATTGTATCCAATTGACAGAAACAATGAAAATACTGTCGGTGGTTGCGAAGGGCATGTCGTCTCATTTTCTGTTGTCTTTTATATAGACGGTGGATTCGTCATGACGTACATGGGTCGTAATGAACCCTTGATTTCCAATGTCATGGCTAGGACTAATCCTCTGATCGGGTGGTTTGGTTTTGGTTTCGTCGGGTGTTCCTTATGGAATTCCGTTATTAACTCCACGGCGTGTCCCACATTCGTTCGTGGTTCCCAAGTGTTGTCGCTATGTGGGTATCCTTCCCATTTGACCAAGTATTCGATCGCACATCCTCGCTTTCTCGAATCTAAGATTGCTTTGACTTCATACTCCTCTGCTTCGTTAATCTCAATGGGTCCCGGTCGTCGTGATGTGTTTTTCTGATGCTCACTGATTGGCTGAACATATGGTTTTAGAAGCCGTTCGTTGAACACATTGTGTTTCCGTCTCCATGAAGGGTCGTCCGGTAGTTGCAATCGGTACGCCGCTGTCCCAACTTTTTCCTCAATAATGAACAGTCCATGTCGTAATACATCTAGTTCTGCCGAGCTTCTAGTTGTTCAGATGTTTTTTGCATTTAGCCAAACTAAATCTCCTGGTTTATATTCGATCGAGTCAGCCTTGTGTTTGTCGTATTGTCGTTTAGCCGTTCTTTTGGAGAGTTCTAGAGTGGCTTTTGCATCTTCTCGAATTTTCTGTAATCGGTCCACTCATTCATTTGCTCGTGGGTTGTTTGTTTGTGTGGTATTGGTTCCGATGTTCGGGTGGTAGCCGTGGTCAAGAAACAGGGGGCTATACTTTCAGGAGGAGCTAAGGTGATTTCCGAAAGTGAACTCGGCTAATGCGATCCATGAGCTCCAGTTGGTTTGATGATAATTCACAAAAATTCGAAGATATGTTTCCAGCTCTTGATGTATCCTTTCTGTTTGTCCATCTGTTTCTGGGTGATACACTGTACTGAGGTGTCGTCATATTCCTAGCTTTTCACATATCGCTTTCCAATGTTTGTGGTCCTCGATCTGAGATTAACATTTCTGGAACTCCGTGATAACGTATGACTCTGTCCCGAAAGAGGTTTGTGAATCCTTCTGCTGTCAGGGTGGTATGTGTGAGTTCCATATGGGCCCGTCCTGTGAATAAGTCTACAAAGACTTCTACTGCGTCGAATCTGTTTGACTCCGGAAGAGGGCCGATCATGTCGCAGCTGACCACTTGCCATGGTCGATCAGGAGCTTTCATTGGGTTTAATGGTGCGTGGCATGCAGTCCTATCTATCTTGTCTTGCTGACAGGGCTCGCATCCATCCGTGTATCATTTGATTAAATCCATCATCCTTGGCCAGTAATAGTTGCGCATGATCAATTCTTGAGTTTTATGAGGTCCCAGGTGTCCGACTATAGCAGGGTCATGATGATCTTGAATGATCTTAAGTCGTAACTCCTGATTTTTTGGAACATATAAGCTTCCTTCGAACCAAATGAAGTCTCCTTCTTGTTTCCATCCTTTTTCGTTATATGCTAAAGCTCTTTGTACGGAGTTGTCAACTTTGTTCTTGTGTAATTGGATTTCCTCTTCGTATGGATTTGGTTCGAGATTCCAAGTGGTGACCCTGAAAACTTGATCTGGTAGTAAGATCATATTTTCATTGTCACGTTTTTCCATGTCGTGGTCTGCTCTTTGAGATAAAGCATCAGCCTTTTTGTTTAATGATCCGGCTTTGTGATGGAGGGTGTAATCGTAATTTGCCAGTTCTGTTATCCATCGAGCTTGCCTGTGATTTACCTTTTGTGGTTGTCTGAAGTATTGCAGGTTGTTGTGATCAGTCCAGATTTCAAACGTTTGTCTGGCTCCCATTAGGAACTGTCGCCATTCATCTAAGGATAGCATGATTCCGAGCATTTCCTTATCATAGATTTCGTAGTTCCGTTCCGTTTCGCTTAACGATTTTGAGAAGTATGCGATGGGGTGCATTTTCCCATTTTGTTCTTGTGATAGTACCGCTCCTACTGCTCCTTCTGAGGCGTCAGCTTCTAGTCGAAATTTTCCATCATCATTCGGGATTTGTAGACACAGTGCAGTGCATAGGGCCTTTTTTAGGCGTTCAAAGGCTTCTTGTTGTTCCGCTTCCCATTTCCATCGTGCTTTACCTATTAACTTGGTCATGGGTTTGGCGATGTGACTATACTCCTTAATAAATTATCGGTAAAAGTTGCAGAATCCTAGGAAGGATTGTGTTTCTTTGAGGTTTCTTGGAATTGGCCATTCCTTGATACCTGCAATCTTAATCGGATCTACTTCGATTTTGTTGTGGGAAATGATGAGTCCTAAATACTCAATCATTTCTTGTTCGAAGTCGCATTTCTCCGGTTTGAGATATAGATGATTTTTCTGTAGGATAGAAAGGACCTGTTGTACAATTCTCCAGGCCATGCCCTAAAAAAAAGGCTTTTTTGCCTGGTTATAGCCATAGAGAAAAAAGCCTCACACATGGTTATAACCACCACCTGCCAAAATGCTTACTCATCATTAGCAGGCAGGGCGGGTAGGTTCCACATTAGGCCAATGGGTCAGGTACCTATAATTGGTAGGTTCAGCTTGATATCAAATGATATAAATAGATGGCTATGCTAGTTTCGCAGCATTTGAATTTGAAAATACAGAATTTGAATACTAGGTTAGAGGGCTTTAGTATTTAATTAATAGGGTACATAGTCTAGGACAAGCATGGCAGGAAAGCAGCATGCTGTGGCTTGATGGTGGCTGTACAAATACTAGCAAATAAATACACAATCCTCCATGCCTGCCTAATTCCTGGTGTGTCGCTGCCAAATTCAGTATTTGGAATGCCAGCATATTTATTCAAATAGTGCAATACTAGAAATTATGAATTACATGCATGAAGGGTGTGGCAGTGCATTAGGGCATGGCTCGGATTCAGCCTTTGGAACGTTAAATAAGATTCAATTGAATAAATATAATACTTACCATACATTTAAGCAAATGCGGGTTTTGGAATGCTCAGGTGTTTCCTACCAGCGCCTCCAAATCTTCCAGCCTCTCACTGACTCTGAACTCTATGACCGTGTCCATCATTCCATACCCAATAAACATGCCTCCAAGTCTTAGAAAGCTTTTCAGGATCTGTTTCTGCGATATTGTGAGAGGCAGAATCCAATTGGTGATGTCCTGGAACAAACAGAATTATTCCGCTGCCCAGCGCATGCTCTATGGACTTGTGTCTTGCTGGGTGGAGGTTAGATTCATGGGCACCAGCTTTGGGGACTTGCGTCAGCTTTGGATGATAATTTTGGGACTTACTGTACAAAAGTTGAGTAGGTAATAGAGAGTTGGCATTTCCCGCTCAACAAACCGGACCAATGGGAAGCTAGTTGGATCAGGCCATAGTACTCAAGTATATGTCACTTACATAGGCAGTAGAGACTAGAATTTGGCTGTGTTCAGGTGTAAATGCAAAATTCCAATTTTACAGACTTTGCGCACAGACCATGTTCACTCGAAAAAAACTCACTGGGAGCACTAATAATGAGTTGGCTGAGCTGCAAATAGGTAGAATAAATGTAGGATACATACCCAAGTGTTAGGCAGCCAAATTATCCAGAGGGATGAGCACAGACTGGAGGTATGAATATGTCCATGTTTTGGTGCGAAGCCCTGCAGATTGTCAATACAGATTGCGAGTGTTGACATTGACCAACCTGGGTGCATTGTTCAAACCATTCCTAGAGCATGATACAGCTAATATAAGCCTACCTTGAGGCCAGCAGGGCAATCTGAGAGTAAAATAGGAAGCTGAGGGTTACAGAGAGTGTGAGCGCGCAAGTGCTTATGCTCTCGGCACACCGGAACGGATCAGGCACCATGGCTGTGCAACTGACCTCTGCCTTTCGCAACGTCGAGCTGGTTGCAGCAGTGCATTCCAGACTCACAGTTTATGCAGGTAAGTGTTCTAATACCCCCCTTTGAGCTTTTTATCAGCTGTTCCCACTAGCCCAATGCCAGCCCCTCTCACCTAAACCCAAATTGACGTCGACCTGACGCATGCCTCCCCTCCTACCAAACCAACACCAATCATTCCACTATAAAAACCCTGTCTCACCTCACTATGTAACTCAACAAATGTTAGAGGCATGCATTGAGAGGTTTGCGATGCCATGCCACGTCAACACACCTCTTCCGTCCACCCTTAACAACAGCCACTGACCTACCCCTCATGCAACCATACTGATATCAACAACTGTATCGTTGATGTTGATAAGGTAAGTTATTAATTTTTGAAGATTCACTTGCGAATCCCAAGCCCATAACAAATCTTCTCGCACCATCTGATGGCTATCAGAATCAACGTCAAATCCCTCACCCAACCAATGCCAGTTCCCACCCAACTAACAACGAACCCAACCAACCAATGGTGAACCCACAACCAATCCCTTGCCAAACCAATGGCCAAACTGCCTACCAATTCGTCACTGAATCACCAAACCGACGACGAATCCCTCCTGACCCACAATTATTCAACCAGCCAACAAAACAGCTAGGAACAGCAATGAAAACCGCCAACGATGAAGCCTACCAAGCCACCGACAAATCTCCACTAAAATCACCCACCAAACTGACGACCACTGCATCCAAAACCCAACGCTCCAAACGTTCCCCAAATCACGCATCAGTCCCCTTCCATTCATTATTGCCCATCAAGCCTCCTACCCAAATGACGAATCCCCTACCCAAATGACGACAATCTGTCTACCCAAACGATGCCAATCCCCTTACTACCCAAACGATGCCGATTCCCCTACCTAACTAATGTCAATCCCTCTACCTAATGCTCCAATTCAGTGCTGTTTCCCCTCCAATTCAATGCTGTTTTGTTCTCCTCCCCAACCCTGTCCTCAAACCGACACCGTTCTCTCCTCCACTCCAACGCCGTTCTCTTCTCCTCTCTCTTCTGAAGCCATTCTGTCCCAATCTGGTGCCGTTCTCCTCCCTAACCATGCAATCGTCGCAGGCACGGCATTTGCATGTAAATGCGGGTGCTTGTACCTCATTCGAGTGGCTGTAGCCCTACATTTCACCCTCACCTATTTATTTAATTTACTTTTTACTTTTTTTTTGCTATTTTAATCGTAATTTATCTGAATTTTGGATTTGAATCCACCTACTCTAGCAGTACATACATTGTATTAGCTGTTTTAAATATATATATATTAATCTACTGTGCCGTAGAACCTGTAGGATGAGCGGGGGTGGCCCGGCTGCTGCGCAGCAGGTTTTGTTGATAGGTAAACAAGAACAAATAAGGGCGCGCTGTACCGTATTAGTAGCCATCCCGCCTCATGAGCTCTTGTATACAGACACCCTATTGAATGAATATGTTTGTCTAGCCCTGTATTCATCAAAATGTATTCAAAAATTGTGGTTATAGCCATGAGAAAGGCATTTCTGACCTCATGGTTATAACCACATTATGAGGCTTTTTTCTAACTGGATATATCCAGTCAGAAACGCTTTTTGGAGGTGCAAGAGGTGCAATTCTCCAGTGATCTTCTAAGTTGTCCATGAAGATTAGGATGTCGTCGATGTATACCAGGACATGTCCTTCATTTACAAGGTCTTGTAATAACTCATTCATCATGGTCTGAAAGGTCGCCGGTGAATTTGTGAGGCCGAAAAACATGACTAATGGTTCAAATAACCCTCAATTGGTCAGGAAGGCTGCTTTCCATTCGTCTCCTTCCTTGATTCGGACATTATTGTACATCTAGCTTGGTGAAGTACTTAGCACCTTTCAGCTTGTTGATGAGGTCTGAGATCAAGGGTAAGGGATAACGATTTTTTATCGTCATGTCATTTAATTTTCAGTAGTCTTGAACTGGCCTTAATCATCCATCTTTCTTTTTTACAAAGAAAAAGGGGGAAGCCATGGGCGATTTTGAGGATTGGATTTGTCCGGTTCGCAGGTATTCTTTGATAAAAGAATCCAGCTCTTTTTGCTCTTCTGGGTTTAATGGATATACTTTACACCCAGAAGGTTCAGTTCCAGGTTTCAATTCTATGGCATGGTCCCATGGTCGTCGAGGTGGTAGAGTGTCAAAGTCTTCTTTCTCAAACACGTCTTTAAAGCCTGAGTATTGTTCTGGTATTTGGGCCGATTCTTTTCCTGAGTTCGCGGCTGCTGCCAATTTGTTTGCGATAGACTCATGTGCCCGAATGTACCAGTCCATTCGTCTGATTTTACGAGAGGGTCTTTGTTCCTCGTACCATAAGCGATCTCCTTCTTCCCATTCCCAATCGTCTTGGTGATTGGTGCAGGAAGGCGGACATCATGTGAATTTCATCTCACCTGTGAACCAGTCGATCTCTGGGTTGTGAGCATGTAACCATTCATGTCCTATGAACACATCCGATCTTCCTAGATTGGTGACCGCTAATTGAATTACTTCCGTGTGTTCGTCTATTGCCATTCGAACTTCGACGTATTCAGTGATTTTGCCGTTACTGTTTTCTGTACCATCCGTGTTGTATGCTTTAATTGGGTGTTCGTATTTGTGGGTAGTTAGTCCTTTTTCATCAACCAGTCGTTGACTAATACAGGACCCTGTACAGCCACTGTCAAATAGGCTTTTGACCCTGATGGTGATACTCGAAGCAGTATCCATGATTTTGATGTCCTTCATTAGTTCTCTTTCTGAGGAGGTTGCTTGTTTTTGGAATATGAATTTCTTTGGTTCATGAAGGTCTTCTAGGATGTCCAGTGCTTCGTGTGTTGATACGTTTAGCAATACTCGGATAAGCATGGTCGATACTTCTCGTTGTTTTTGGTTGTGTGCCCATTGTCGGAGAATTCCTACTCCTGCTTCCGCAGCAAGATCCCGTAGTCATGATAATATCCATAAGGCCGAAAAGGGTTTCGGTTTTTCAGAGGAAGGTAAATGCGGAAAATCTTTTTCGCCCACAGATCCCTCAATGTCAGACTTCGTTGTGTCTGCCTCTGAGGTCGGCTTCTTGATTGGGTCTTCCGTTCTGCCTCATGCATCATAGGAAGCCCTGATCTCAGGTCCCAAAGGAACTTCTTTTTCAGCCGCCCGGAAGTGATCTGAAGAAGGTCTTCTACTTCTTCGATTGTTGTCTTCCTTTGTCCTGAGCTTACTTTGGAAGGTTCCTGACCCATTCGATCATTTGAGTTTTTGTCCTCAGCCGACTTACCGTTACCGTTTTTTGTACCTTTGACGCTAGATTCCTGTAGGTGGGGAAAAAGAATATTTTTATAATACAACACTCGTTTCTCAGAACGTTCGTTACAATGGGTGCCTACAGGGGAATCATGCATATTTGGGGAATCCGAAGTCGCGTCACCTTCGTTCCCATCTAAAAACCCAATTTCTCTTTAAGGATCTTCTTGTCTTCCTCTGAGAGAGTTGTGGTGTCAAGTTCGAGAAAAGCAGCTCGGTTGAAGAACTTCTTTTTGGGCCGTTCAGGGCATCTTTGACCAGGGTGTTTTCTTTTGCAATGTTGACAAGGTTCGATGCAGTCTTTACTGAAGTGTGGTTTTTCTCCTGGTTTTGGGATTTTTCCACAATTGAAGCATCGATTTGTTCCCTTGTATCGGTCGATGTCCATTGGGATCCCTGACGAGTTTGCTGGTGCTGTATATGAACCGCTAGTAATGTTGGAGGTGGAAGAGTTACTTCGTCCTGACGAAGTGTTAGTGTTGAATCGTTGCATGTTTAGGTTATCGTCGATTTGGATCAGTGCTTTACAGAAGTCAGCATAATCAGTGGTGACTGGATTTGGGTTGTGATACAAGATCGTGATTAGATCTTTGTTAACAGCGTGTCAAAGAATTGAAATGAGTAGATCGTGATCCGTAGCACTTCCTTTCTTGGCTAGTCCCGCTAAGATGTCGAATTTGGTAAGGAAGTCGTGAAGAGCGGCTTTGCCTTGTTGGATTGTTTGTAGTCGGTGTAACGTGTTTTCTGCTAAGGTGCGATCTTCGAATTTTTCCTGTAGCGAAGTGAAGAAGTTGTTCCAAGTGGCCATGGCGTTTAAGAGGCAAGTAGCCGGGTCTGTGTTTGCTTTTCTCCACACTCGAAGCCAATCCGACGCTGGACAAGGCGAATTGTCTTTTGTTTTGAGGAGACTGGCAGTGAATAGGATCTTCTTTTTGTCGGTTGTGAGTTCATTCTCGTACGCCTCAAAGTAATTGAATACAGAATCACTCCAGGATTCCCACTGCGCTTTGTCTTTTCCGTCGAAGACGGATGGCATTTCTGCCAGGTTGATTTTGGCATGAGTCGGTTGTGCAGCCATATTTACAGGTGGATTGTGAGGCGGTGGCGGTGGTGGCGGTCCAGGTGGTCCAAATGGTGGAGGAGGTGGTGGAGGGCCAGTTGGTGGATTCCCACTGGGTGGAGAACTATGAGGAGGAGGAGGATCTGAAGGATTTGGAAAAGAAGGAGAAGATGCTCCTGATCTATGTTGCGAGGATGGAGTGTTTGAGGAAGCTGGTGAGTCAGAGGATGGTGGACCAGCGGGTGGTTCGTCAGGGTTTTCCTGTGTTACTGGGGTTTGTTTGGTGTCGGATTCGTAGATGTCAGATGCTTCGATCCGGGGTTCTATCTGGGCTGGTGATTCTGTTAGCCCGATTCCCAATATAGAAGTAGAGGCTTCTGGAAGTGGTGTTGATGATAATGTCGGTGTTTCTTTGAGAATTCAAAGGCGTGTTCCAGTTCTGTCAGTCTCCTGGATTTGACTTATGTAGACTTGTTTGTTTTCAGTGTGGAACCAGGTTATGTGTCCGATTTCAATAGATGTTGTTTGTGTTCCCGTTCGCCTTAAGATATAATATCTTATGCTTATTCGGTCGAACTTAACGTAGGCGTCTCTTCCGTAAGCGGCTTGCGCTTGTGCTGTCCAGATGTTTATATTCTGTTCAGTATGAAGAGGTAACCCAAAGTTGTCGACTAAATATCTGTTTTCGTCCTCTGTCACTGGGATTCCGTATCTGAAGAGAGTGGTGAAAGGTTTTGGTGGAATGGTGATGGTTTAGTAGGGTTGATAGTGAAGGTTTCGAATGTGGTGTCGGTTTCTTCCGGTATGGACGTTGTATTGTCGCAGGAAGAAGTTAGTGGTTTCGCGTACGAATAGAAGGCGTCGAACGCTTGCTTTCTCTTCTTCAGTGAAGTTACAGCAAATGTGGCCTATGTCGATATCGTCGGGTTTTGCACGTATGGTTCTGTAAACTTTGGTTGCTTTGTATCCTGGTCGATTGTTGAGTAGAAGCAATGCGAGTATGCTTCCGTCGAATTCAAGTTTCTGTTCTGGTGTTAACGCTGTTGGTGGATACAAGCCGTTGACGATGATATGTTCTACAATGTCGGTGTAGAAGTTGCTAGAGCGTGGGATTCTTCCGTTGAAGACGTAGGGCACTATAAACGTAGTGAACGAGGTGAACGATGATTAGTTTCGATATTTTGTTAACGAACTGTTCAAATCAATGGAGACACAATGTTGATTGACTCGTAGTTCAGGTAGTTTGAAGAACAGGAGAAGAAACTAATATCGAAACTAAAGAATATACAGGAACTTGTCCCTACTTATATACAATGGGACCGGGGTATAGATAAGGACATGCAGTAGTCATATGGTACTGTACAAAGTCCGAGAGAGAAAGAGACCGAGACAGCGAAGGTACGAACACATGTTGAACGTGTGTATGCAGTGATAAGGTCCGTGAAGTATCGAAAAGCTGTGAAATTCTTACACCTGGGTGGATTAAAACCTCCACTCCCACTGTATTTCAAGACAGGGAGGCAAGTGTCTATCACGGTGGAAAGTAATCTGGATGACATTTGGTTGTATTGGACGAAGGCAAGTTTTTTGAATTGATAATATGCATGTGACTTATGTTTAGACGAGCCAAGTACAGGGAGGGGTTGCTTTTGATTACCTGGGAACGGCCTACTCTGTGGATGTTCACAATCAAACAGAAATAGCGGCATTGTTCAAGTTCTTGAAAAGACTGTACGAAAAAGGGTCATCCAAGGCTCTCAAGCGCCAGGGCACTGTTATTTTCAGCAAGGTATCTTCTATTTTGGTTTACTCCGAGTTTTGACTTTTTTAAAGACTTTTTTAGGGCTAAGACGATGGAAGAAGCAGCCCATGCTTCCCTTCCAGTTCAAGCTAATCCTACTCAAACTAGGGAGACACAGGAAGTGGGGCCAACCCCTACCTCAGACCAATCGAACCCTACTCCTGAGCAGTCTAACCCAACTGCACACCACTTTAGTAGCCTGTTTGATGATGAGGATGAGGCGAGTGAGATTCCTAGTAGGTCTTCTATTTGAAATCTCCACATTACTTGACATACTTAGTCGCAATGGAGGATCCATACCTGGGACCAGAGGATTCATACCCAGAAGGAGAGCATCCAGTCCTCGATGATTCTGAGGGGGGAAGGAGAATGCCCAGCCCAGATGTCTTTGGGGCACCTGCAGCGACCAAGTCTAAAGGGGAAAAGGGAAAGGGAAAGGCGGCAAGTATGTTCTGCTACGGAACAGGGGGACTTACAATGTTGTTCAGAGACCTTATGCAAATGTGACTGATAACAAAGTGAGATTTGTTGCTGGAAATAGCTGGAACTGATTATTACCATCAGTTGGTTACCATGTCCCTGATGAAACCTGCATCGAAAAGAAGACCAGAACCTTCATCGCCTTCAAAGAAGAAGACCACGAAAAGACAGAAGTTTCCACAAAGTCAGAACCAGGAACCCAAAGAATCGGACAGGGAGGAAGGCGAAGGCGAGGAATCAGCAGCTAAGAGCAAGAACTCCAGCAAGGTAA
Organism: Megacollybia marginata; assembly: GCA_003313965.1. NCBI lineage: Eukaryota > Fungi > Basidiomycota > Agaricomycetes > Agaricales > Porotheleaceae > Megacollybia > Megacollybia marginata. The sequence continues at coordinate 13,462 of QLOY01007725.1, forward strand.
CAGAGTCTGACCTGGAAGGATTTGGGATCCCAGGGCTCGTTGAGCTTGCTAAAGCAGGTAAAGAAGAGGAATTATGCAAGGCCATCATGGTGTCGGCTTTCTCTCTTGAGGACGATCATAATACACTGCAGCGTTTCTGCCAGTATATCACAAGTTTGCCTGAAAGCAGCAGCGTGGATAGGGAGAAGTTACGTTTCCTCAACACCTTTGAGACATTAGTCAAAACGGACGATCTCAAAAACATACACAAGTTTTGCGTATTTGTGAGTTCAGTCAGGATCTTTTTCTTCCGAGGCTAACTGTATAGATCAACTATCCCATAGGTACCTTCAGAGGGCATTTGAAAAGCAGCTGCAGATCCATTGTGGCGAAGTATCTTGGCTTGGGTTCATTTTTTGCTTTGATTCTCTACATAGGCTCAGTTAATTCCAGAACAAACTCCTGCTCAATGAGCAGCTAATCTGGATGAGGTGACTAGCAGAGCACTTTGGTACTCTAAATCCTTTCGCTATTCTTCAAAAGGTGTTTTGTACCAAGTAAGTGGCTTTCTAAGTACTATTGGAGATTTACACCCACCTAGAGCAAGACCTCTCCTAATACGCCCATACCATGGTCATCAGATCTCATCATCGAAGTGATCAGAGAAGCTGTCAGCATGAAGCTGAATCCTCTGGTGAAGAAGCTCCACGGTCTTAAAGCAGCTCCTGCTTCACTCATCGTTCTAGCAGAAAGCATTGTAAGTGGTTTGTATTGCAGGAACGGTCTAACAAGGAGCAGATTGCCTCGATTGTTGATGAATATGTTTTGCGCAGAAAGCTGCACTATACGGATGAAACCTATGGACAAAAATACAGGTTAAGATTGAAACACTATCATAGTCTGGACCAGACAAATGAGGGTTCTCAGTATCTCAAAGTGCTCAGTCACAAAATTTGGGGATGAGTGCAGTATGTATTTCTTTCTAAATATTCTGAACTAACTGTTTAACAGAGTTGGTGATCCTACACCAGAAGAGGACCTAGGAGACATGGATTTGAGTGTTCTTCTTGAAGAGGCCAATACAATGGCCTATGAAGAGGGAATTATCTTGGAAGAAATAGATCATGACAACGACAATGACAACGACAACGAGGAGGAGGATTTAGTTGCCCCCATGGAGGGCTAGAGTGAGTGGTAATAATGCCACAGTTCTGCACTCACATCTACTAGAAATGGGAGCAACCCTTCTTCCTGTTCATCATCATCTCCTTGTCTTGTCCCTTGTTTCTATTATTTCCCATTGTCTTCAATCCCATCAATCCCATCGTCTTCATTGCCATCACCAACACCATCGTCTTCCCTATCACCATCATCTTCACCATCACCATCACCATCACCATCGCCGCCACCTTTGCTGTCTTCACCTTTGTCACCTTTGCTCTTCTCGTGCTCTTCTAATTGTTTCCAACACCTTCATCACTATCACGACCAGGCCTTCTTACAAAGTTCATTGCATGATATATCTTTGGGTCTTCCCCCTTAGAGACTTCTTGTGAAGTCCACATATACCCTTACTTAAGGACTACTTAGTTAAGCCTTTAATATAGTCATTCTGTCTATATGGAAGATATACCTGAGGTACTCTCAACCAACTGGTTGCTGACAGGGTGCTGTCTCGTGTGTATCTCTGGCGTCTCCAGAGTGTTTGAACTCTCCCTATACTGACTCTGAGGTGCATGAAGAAAGCTTCATGACATCAGGTAAGTCTCTCTAAGGGGTCCGCATAACCTCCCCAAAGTCACTCCCAGTGACCTCAAGTTGACTAGATAACGCTTTTTTGTATCTCTGTTGTGTCTCCAGAGTGTTTGAACTCTCTCCCTATACTGACTCTGAGGTGCATGAAGAAAGCTTCATGACATCAGGTAAGTCTCTCTAAGGGGTCCGCATAACCTCCCCAAAGTCACTCCCAGTGACCTCAAGTTGACTAGATAACGCTTTTTTGTATCTCTGTTGTGTCTCCAGAGTGTTTGAACTCTCTCCCTATACTGACTCTGGGGTGCATGAAGGAAGCTTCATAACGTCAGGTAAGCCTCTCTAAGGGGTCCACATAACATCCCCAAAGTCACTCCCAGTGACCTCAAGTTGACTAGATAACGCTCTTTTGTATCTCTGTTGTGTCTCCAGAGTGTTTGAACTCTCTCCCTATACTGACTCTGGGGTGCTTGAAGGAAGCTTCATAACATCAGGTAAGCCTCTCTAAGGGGTCCGCATAACATCCCCAAAGCCACTTCCAGTGACCTCAGGTTGACTGGACAACGCCCTGTAAGGTGCTAGGGAATACCTGATCACTTCTCAGTCCAGCCTTGTATATACTTCATGGCTTCTTCATCTAACCTG
>QLOY01007730.1:0-17418 GCA_003313965.1 Megacollybia marginata
GTGAGCCAGCTTCTTACAGTTCCTCCCTACATCTTCGCCAGTGAGTAGATCCAATCGAAACTCAGCTTGGAAACAAATGCTTGTTGGTAGCGATTTGCCTCTTCCTCTTTGCGTACTACTCTGACAAATGGAGAGTCCGCGCTCCGTTCGTCTACACGGGTCTCACTATGCTTCTTATCGGCTTCTCAATCAATATCTCAAATGCACCGTCTGGAGTAAAATATTTTGGGACCTTTTTCTGCGTAGCAGGCAGTTATGCAACGTTCCCGGGGGTTGTGGCTTGGTGAGTTCATCTGAGTGTGTTTACCTCGGTACTTACCCCACACAGGTTAGGAAACAACCTTTGTGGACAATACAAACGTGGAGTTGGAATGGCGTTGCACATCGGCATAGGAAACTTCAGCGGCGCTATTGCGTCCAACATCTTTAGGACACAAGATAGCCCCCGTTTCAAACTTGGCCGTGAGTTGAGTTTGCCCAAAGCGTTCGCTTGTGCTTAGTGTTCTTCAGATGGGCTTGAATTGATGTTCGTCGGTATTGGATTTGTCTGTGTGCCCATTGCGGTCATCACATACATACGCATCAATGCGAAACGTGATCGCCTCGAGCAAGAAGCCGCAGAACGAGGAGACAGGAAGCTCAGTCCTCGAGAACTAAGAAGGCTTGGCGACAGGGCACCCGATTTCCGTTACACTCTCTGAGTAAGCTTGGCTACATGTACTAGACTCAGTATTTCAAAGATGGTGATACTATTTTGCTGAGCATAACGAAATTGTTCAGACCAGGAAATTTCACTTCCTTCCAGCTATGCATTGATACAAGTACATTGTCTGATGGTGTGTGGTTTACAATCTACAAGCCTATTTTGTATGCAATCCTTGGATGAGCTGTATCTAATTCTCCATTAGACGCTGTATAATCCACGACAGAACGAACCTCGGCTTTATTGATGGTTCTAAGCTCTCCTAGAACAGCGGTGCCTTTGGTGAATGAGCTGATTGTTTGGTCAACAGCTCTGGCAATCGTTCCTTTCGTTGCGATCCAGTATCGTATTTCGTCAGGGATAACTTGAATGACAGATACCCGAGGATCGTTCTCGTCGCCTTTGTGGACACCATCGCCTAGATCTCCAAAGTAAGCGGCCATGCTGGATGACATCAGGTCGGTGGCAGAGAAACAAATAACCGCGAAACTTACAAGTGCGACCAATATTTTTTGATGAGGTCTTTGTCCCGACTAATTTTGGCAATGCCAGAGTAACTAAAAGTAACCTTGAGCTGAGTCAATGTTGAGCATCATAGCATGGCTTACGATGCCCAGCTAGTATCAGTATCACAGAAGCTGACGTTGACATGACCATCGTGCTGGATTTCTTCAAATTTGCCAGACGCATTGTTTGCCAGGAAGATGAGGTCGATTTGGGTGCTGTCAAAGGCTACACGACGGTTAGCGCTGAGCGAGTTAGCATATACACATACGAGCTGAAGGGACCATTGCTCTGGAATGCAGCTGGTTATCTGAAGCTCTCGTCGTCAACATTCCTGTCCTAGCCGACTTGACGATTTTATGCAATGCAGTAATCTTTTCCTGCGGCGTCACGTCTGTGTTCTCAGCGCGAGCCATTACAGGATCCAAATCGTGGTTTGCAACAGAAGACATGATTTGAACAAGATAGATTGGTGGAGTGAGGTTTATATACTGAACATCTATGACGTCACGCGAAGTCTCATCGCGTCGTAAACGCGTAACGCGCGTAATCATTATGTTATATTCGACTCTTTTGTACTAGGCCCCACAGACAGAGCAGAAGCCCTAACATCCCGATCAATCTGTATACAATCAGGTTTTGGTTTAGGAATTCAGAATACTTGCAGTGGCTGCAGAGTTTTAATTCCAGCGCTGGAGGCAATGGCACCGGTCATGAACGGAATAGCCGCAGCTCCGGTAGCTGCGAGCCCAGCCATGAGCCCTATGGAGCCTGTTAAAAGCCAAGGAGGTAATACACGCCCAGCGTGGTTCACCGCGATTGGATACCTGATATCGGCACGTTAGAAAACAATCGAGACTTATGGAGAAAGGATCTACATCGGCCCCATCACCACACCGATCAGAGACACACAGACCGCTCCCAGGATAAGAGATGGGACCAGCCATACTACCAGCTGAAGCCTGAAAGACCATCAAAGTGATACAAGCAGGCTGTCGCATAAACATACGCGATTGCAATTAAGATGTAGATGAAAACCACCCTCTCTTCACCAATCTGAGAACCAAGTTGATATTTGGATGGAGTTGACGCATCCTCACCTTTTTATTTAACCACAGCAAAGCAATACGACCAAATGTCAGTCCTGGACAATTGTACGTCAGTCGAGCAAATGTATCAAGTCTATTCACCTCCAAAAAAACCTGTAGAGACATATCCAGACGATGAACCTCCGCCACGAACTCGAATGATATAAGTGACCGTCCAGCCTGGCAAATGTGAAAAGGGAGAAGTGACACTGAGTTTAACACGAACTTCCCATCGTGACTTCTGCACCGACATAACAAAACAAGTATATGGCCAAGATATGGACAGTCTTGATGCGAAGAATTTGCTTGTAGTGATTTTCTTCACTGTCGCTCCTTTCTGAAGGCTCTTGTCCAATGTCATGGAGACAGTCTGAAACTATGTAAGCGCATGTTATTCGACCACAGCTCGTCGGAGACCTTCTTGTGTTCTGAAACGGAATACGGTAGTAAGAAGTATCAGATTAATTAATCCGACGCCTGCAGATGCGAGGTAAAAAAAGGACCATCGAGGAATCTTGGAAAACTCAGTCGAAATGGTTGGTGAGACAAGGGCGCCGAGGCCTATTCACGGTCGACTCAATCAACAGAAGAAAAAGGGCATTCACCATATACAGCATGGAGAATACCCATCTTCGTCGCTGCGTTCTCCTTTAGGGCGACGGTGTATCCATTGCCTTGACAGTCCTGGATGATCGGTACTTGGTGTCGTACAAGGTGAACTGTGAAACCAACCTGCAATGCCGATCCAAACCCAGCAAATAGGAAACTCAAGACGAAGACAGGAAATGGCGGAGCAGTTGATGCGATGATGAACGATACAATCTGAGATACCGCACCTATGAAATCGCTCGAACATGCTTGGAAAAATCAAAAAATTATGTCACCGATGACTACCACCTGGAAATATTGAGAGTCGTTCGCCTTCTGTATCATCATACTCAGACCTTGCCAAATCCCAGCTTCTGTGTAAGGTATACATTTGAGACGGATGAAATGATACACCCCTGACGGGATCAGGGTAAGTAGACAAGCGCTGTAAGACCATATACGTATACCACAGTGTTCAAGACGAAGATCAGTGAAACGATAGTAAAGCCAACCTAACGAAGGTTTGGAAGAAGCTTGAAAGTTTTGTATCCTTACGTCGTATTCAGCTTGTATCCGCGGCAGTAGGGGACCAGATGCTCCATCACCCCAGCCCACGACGAACAGTGAGAAGCAAGCGGCAAAAAATTGTACAAGGCCTTTGCGTCGCTGTCTCCGACATTTTAACAGAGTGGCATCAGGCAAGGGAGTTGTTTTCATGAGGGCGGGCTCTTCCTTTATATTGGCCTCAACTTTTAGCTCATTTGGAACAGATTCTTGGGGAAGTTCCGCCATGAAGAGAATCGAGCCGACTAGCTACATTGTGATCAAGGTTTGTCACATGCGTGTCCAAAATCCTGGGGTCAAACGTAAAATCTAATTCGTAATATAGCACGTGACCTGATAACTTGGGTACTAAAACCTTCCAGTTCGTTTGAGAGACTCGGAATTTCAACATGTTGGGAATGGTTTGTCTATGCGGATACATGCCATAAGAGTCAAATACATATGGTCACTGTCTGGAATCTTTCAAGTCGCTGCGAGAGCTTAGTAGCCTGAAGAGTCGAGACGTGATCGCAGCGGTTTCGAAATTTCAAGTTCGAGGACAGAGCTCGAGTGGCCAATCAGTATTAATCGATAAGTGGCACAAACAAGAAAAATACTGCAGTGATTCCTTATCAGGATCTAGATGCACCGGAAGATGCTCTTCAAGTTGTGTTCATGGTTATATCCCAGTCAATCCACTTGATGCCGGAGGATTCCAAAGACATTCAAGCAAAGGGGTGGAAGTTGCGAGACCTTGAAAGTCTGGGATGGCCCTGAGCCTACCAGACAAGTCAGCGCATGTGGTTATCCCAAAGGGGGTCAGGCGTATCAAGGCTGGAAAGATAGAGCGTGCTAGCGAGGCAGAACAGAGTTGCACAGATAAACTCTGCGAGCCCTTCGCACCAGAAGTGTCTGTCAGGTACCTGAAATGATCCATGTTGTGATCAGCGATCTCGAAAAATGAGCGATAGTTGGCGACATCTGATGATCGGTTGTTGCCATTCAGTCGAGAGCCCAGCGACGCGCTCTGTCTCGTGCGATGGACAAGCCTGAAGCACCTGTGTCGCGGACTGTGAGGCTCTGGGTTCATTCTAGTACTTATCATGATGGCTTGACACTTATATGACTCACTCACCTCGTACGCATGTTCATCAAAAGTTGTATTTCCCACACTTGCCCTCCCCGATGATACGCCGAACTTCATCATGTCGAGCTGAAGAGTTGTAAATCATTTACCACGAAGGCCATTTGCCATAGACATCCATCTCGAAGTGCTTAACAGCCAGGTAGCTCTTCATTTTACGCGTAATTATTGACGAATTTCCGTGTACAGCAATGTCTGGTCGTCATAACGAGGAAGTGTATGTTTCGTTCCATCAACATCCTCTGTCGCCTATTGAGGCCCCCCAATCGAGCGAAGAAGGCTCAGGGTTGCACTCACCAGTATTTGATCCTGTCATCGGAGCCTGTAAGTTGCTATAACATACACACAGTTCTTCTCATCTGCCGAAATAAAGCCCATCAGTCTACCACCCAATATGTACAACAAACTCCGGCCATTAAACTAGAACTTGCCTATACTTCTTCTTATTCTTCCTTGGCTCTGGCTTATCCGCCCGCTGCGGCCTATGAACAGCCTCCTCTACTTCCTCCGACCTCCCGAATGCAATCTCAAGCATCAACCAGCCCTGATTCCAATCGTTCTTCCCGCAAGGAGTTATCTACTGCTGTTATCGCCTGTCGCCAATGGTATGTTCTCTCATTTTTCATTATATTACCCATTATTCTCCAGTCGCGGTCGTAAAATTCGCTGCGATTCCACAAGACCCGTTTGCAACAACTGCGTCCGCAGATCCAATGTTTGCGAATACGATCCTTTTCCAAAACGTAGAGGCCCGGATAAGCGGCCGGGTACCAGGCAGAGGTCCTGTAAAAAGAGGCCTCCTTCAGACGATTCAGAGCCTCCGCCAAAAAGAAAGCGTGTCTCTAGAGAACCCCCCTCTGCCGTGGCATCCACTAAACAAGAGTCGATGCCCGAGCCTAAGCGATCCCCGCTAAGCCATGAGCATCCACCAGCGGTGCAGGCTTCTGACCAGGTTTATCTCGTCCAAGTCTGTATTCTAGTATTCATATCATATCTGTCTTATGGCATTTTAGCCCACCTCTTCTCGGCATCCCTACCCTTACGAACAGCCTTCAGAATCTGGCTGGTGGGAAGAGTTCCTTCCTGCATACCCGCACGTCGTCCTCTCTACCTTCGCTCTTTCATTTACTTTCTACCAGGTTGAATGACATCGCTGCAGATCTCACTTATTTGTACACTTCATTCTTAATGTCGATCTATACCTAACCCAGTCCAGGTTCTCTGATACCGGCCATTGGCTCTCTTTCCTCAACCTCCCCTTTTTCCTGCAATCTCTTTCCAACCCACTCGACCGTCTGCGGATACAGCCTGCGTTTATACTTGCAGGTCTATCCATGGCCAACCTTATGCGTTCTTCTCAGACAGAATACGGCGAGCAAGGGAGAAATCGTGCTCTGTGGTTACGAGAAGCAGCACAAGTGAAATTGGAGGCATCCTGGAACTCAGGTTGGGTAGATCACATGCTCGCTCAAGCAGCTCTCGTACGTGTTATGTCTCAACGCCACAAGAAAACCTTAATCTCAAATTAGATTCTTGTGCTCTTCGAAACCTCCACACACCCACAACACCATCCCGACCGCATAAACTCCTCGTTCAGCTTCCTGGACGGTATCATCCGAAGGCTCAGACTCACATCTATAGATGCGCACGATACCGATGTCTCCGTCTTTCCCTCAGGAACAGTACCTGTCGTTAACATTACAGACACCGGTGGCGCCGATGATTTTCGCGTCGATCGTAAATGTTCCTGTTTGCCGCCAGACTCGATACGTCCACCTGATCCGCATCACTCCTGGACTTATACACTTCCTTGGGATTCAACCTGGTCGGCTGTGCAAACAAAGGAAGAGGAAAGTAGGAGGGTTTGTTGGTGTGCTTTAGGGCTCGTGGCGGAGTACACGGCACAGTGTGCCGCGTTTGATAGAAAGGCACCAGAATTGTTTCTTACGGATTCAGCGAATGTGAGCATCTTCTTGACTTGTGACACCGTCTGCTCACTCTACCTGTAGTATGCCCTTCTTTTCCCTGGCCAAGTTCTCGACCGAATATCGCCAAACTATCGTGCTGTCGATTCGCATTCTCCAAAAGAATCCGTTTGGGCGTTATATTGTCGCTCCATGCTTCTCTGGTGCTTCTGCAATCGATTTAGTCGCGACCCTGAGTGTAGCGATGAGACGAAAGCAGAGTTTGCCCAGGAAGCGTGGAATGAGACTCAAGCTATCCTTGATTCATTGAATATGCATGTGTGTAATTTGGATACGGGCTTGATGTATATGTCGAGGGAGTATATTTATAAGTGCGTTGACCTGCAGTTTCTGTTTTGTTTTCCTAATACATATTCGTAGTGCGAGGATGGCGATTACCTATGCATTCAGAAGGTATGTTTGAAGGTCCTCCTTACCCTAGGCTAAGAGCCTTCCAGTTTGCAAGGCTTAGATACACGAGGGCCAGTCATTAACCGCAAGCAGGCGGATGAGTGGAGTTGGTGCTTCCGTTGTCATCGTAGCTGTCCTAACGTTGTCTAGTTTTCTACCAAGAGCAAGTGATTAAGAGGGTCAAGCTTGCCCTGCGGCATATCACTACTAATGAAGGGCAAATGCTAACACGAAGACCCTACCAAACGAGCTGGTATTCCAACCAACTTGCCCTGTTCGTCTTCCTCCCTCGTTTTTTTGCGTTGCTGATAAGCATACGGATGCCTTATGTTATGGAATAACGATCGTTCCTTAGTCAATGCCCTGGAACTCGCCAAATCCTTTTTGGTCCCAGTAGATGTTATGAACGCACTATGGCCTTGTGCCTGTAAGTATCAGCTCACTATATCCGACCTTCTAACCAGTTTACAGATAATCACCATCAATGCTCTGACTTTCGGGAACGTTTGACAGATGCTTGTACACTTGTTGGTTTGGATCCCCCGCCTCAATGTTCCCTGCCCCCACCTTTAGAGATCTCTCTGTAGATAATCTCAGACGGTTAGTATATGTTACATACTATGCATTCCACGCTTTTAGAATAATGATTTTACGCAAATTAAACTTAAAGTTGTATCAGTTCATCAAATGTTGATTGTCGGGTTCTTAAAATGTCAAATGTTACATACTTTAAGTTCGTCGGGGCCTGGACACTACTTCCATGTCTGACGAGACCGCTCGCCTCAGAAACTCGCATATGACCGAGGATTCAAAATCTCCAGCTGATGAATACATAGAAAATGCCTTGGCTGCACCGGTAACCTACCGATTGTACAAGCGACGGTTTCTGGGCATCGTTGGGCTGGTCGGTTCGGTAGGACAGAACTTGGCCGGTGCTCATCATTGCTACCTAGATTGTTCTGAATCTCATTACTGCTATGCCCTGGCCATGGTATGGACCTATTTCCAACAACAGTAAGAAGCCGACGATCACCAGCGGATGGTCATTGAATCTTCGCAGTGGCATTGGAGTTCGGTTTCACCCTCGACCAAATAAACTGGCTAGGAAATACGATGGCCCTCGTCTACCTTCCCACAGCCATCTTGCTGCCTTATGCTGTGTTGCGGTTCGGACTACGAAGATGTGTATGTTTTGCTGTGTCTGTCTCCATGCGCTAGATCAACATCTTCAAGTGCGATTTCGGCGCAGTGCTCATGATATTCAGCGCTTGGATCAGATTCGCGGGTACCGTCCGAACTCTACCTGTTGGAGGAGCCTATGCTCTGATTCTCATCGGCCAGGTTCGATTCTTGTCCATTTTGCCTTGCTTAACATGATGCAGTTGCTCTCGGCCATCGCACAACCTGTGTACCAAATTCTGGGACCAAAATATTCCGAGACTTGGTTTGATCTAAAAGGAAGGACAACTGCTACAATGATCTTGTCAATATGTATGTATGTCGCAATGTCGTGCGTCGTGTCATCACAACGTATGCAGCAAACCCTGTCGGAGGCGCACTAGGACAGCTCATAAGTCCGCTTGCGGCTAGTACTAGGCGTTCTGTGAGTTGTTTCACTGCTTCGTACACGCATTCTTACATGTCTAGATTCTTATCTTGGCTATTATATCTACTGCTGCCACTCCTTTCGTTTTTCTCATTCAGGATTCACCTCCAACACCACCCAGTATGTCCATTCATCTTTGTTAGTCCAACATTAATTGAAAGCAGCATACGCCGCTTCAGTCAAGTCACCTTCTTTGTGGAATCTCCTCGCAAATTTGCTCGGTATGGAGCGAAATGGAGAAGGCAAAATGACCCGTCGCGAACGATTGGACTTTACTGTAGTGTTATTGCTATTTGGTGTGCTGGTTGGCGCGTCAGCAATTTCTCCCTTCTGACAGCATTTCATACTGAATCGGTTTTAGCGTAAACACATTCTCTATACTCTCGTCTGAGATCATGGTGCGTGCGAAACGAGATCGTTATCTCTCTGAACTGTTGTAGCAACCCTTTGGTTATTCCTCTAATACCTCTGGGCTTATGGGGGTATGTTCCTATCGACTTGCTCGTACTTGCCTAAGGATTCTGCTAGGCTACTCTCCTTCTTTCAGGCATTGTGGCAGCTATAGTCACGTCTCCACTTTTTGATCGTGTCTTTACGCACCATCTGGCCATAACTGCCAGAATCTTGGTTCCTATCATCGTTGCAGGGTGGATAGCCTTGATCTGGGCAGGTTGGTCGGCGTGTCTTTGAATTTGAAAATGCTCATTGTTCACTAGTGAGACCCCACGATATTGGCGGTATCTTCGCGATAATGGCTATCATCGGTGCTACATCTATTACGTTACTACCCATCGCTCTTGAGCTTGGAGTGGAATTGACTAGGAACGCAGAGGCGAGCTCATCATTGCTTTGGTTCTCGTGAGTGTCCTTGTGACTAACACACACCGAATGGTCCAAAACTTTTCTCAGCGGCAATCTTTTTTGTGTTATTTTTATTCTGTGTGAGCCTGTCACCTTCTTTCTACTAGGCCTCTAACAAAAGTCTATCAGGTGACGGCGCCCTTCGTGCTTCCTTGGATGCAAATCCTCCTCTCAACATGCGACGTGGCCTCATCTTCAACGCTGCTTGTGCCTCCGCATTTTCAACTTCTGTGTTTCTTCTCAAGGGTAAACAGGCGCGAAAGGTAATGGATGAAAGGAAATTGCAGGAGTCTTTGCGCGTTTCCGTTCGGGGGGAACCTGCAGAGTCTACTGCTGCTCGGAGTTCTTCAGATAGGAAACCGTCATGACCCCACTCGTGCTTATATTATATACCCATGTACGATTAGGAGTAGCACAGAAACACGAAGCTTATACTTGCGACTCGCATCCGGGTAGAAAGCATTTTTTTATGTACAAGGTACAAACCTTCATCCAATACACTACTTGATAAGAACAACCGGAGAACATGATACAGTGGTAACCTTAGAGTTAATCTTCGCAACTCGCCATTGCAGGCTTGACTCTGACTGGCAACTGGCACCCTTTCTCGATCTCACCTTCGATCGTTGGAACCATCACCCCGCAGTTTTCCCTAACGATCTTTTCAGCAGGTATGGCAAGAGACAGCTCGAAGTTGCCAAAAATGTTTACGATGATGGCTTGAAGCTCCAACACTCTGGAGGCCATCATCAGCTATCGAGACTTGAATAACAGAAGCAACATACGCAAACCTCCATCCAATGCAGGATCGGTTTCCTCCTGAAAAGGTGAACCTATTTTGCATGCAATGTTAGACATCCCAGATTAAGCAAGAAGACAAACAGGTTGGCATATACTCCGATAGATGTCTCCTTCTTCATATCTTCAATCTTTAACCAGCGGTCTGGATTGAAGCTGTCTGCATCCTCCCCAAATATCTCTGGGAGTCTGACAAATTGGGAACGTAGGGCTGAGAATAAGAACTAGCAATACCTGTTATAAGTAGCGATAGACGCTGCTATCTTCGTTCCCTTGGGAATGTGCAATTCCTGGAGAACTTCACCAGTTGTTGATACAATAGGCTGTGACAATGGGAGCACATCGTCGACACTTGCTTCGCGATGGATCATAGACACAGCCGGATGAAAACGGAAGACCTCCTAACGACAGCGTGAAGACTGTTCAGCAAGAAAGGGACGCGGCTTACTTTAACTACGCAGTTCAGATACTGCATTGAATCCAAGTCCTGCGCGGTGAATTCCGTATCTCCCCTTGCCCGTATTTTTTGTTGCATGACCTGTATTTCTTCGCGCAATTTGTTTTGTGCTTCCTGATGCTTTGAGAGCTCCACGACAGTCCATCCAAAAGAATTTGCCGTAGTTTCGTGACCAGCTATGAGAAGAAGCCTATGTATGAAAGTTTGGTTTTGTTCGGAGACTGAGGATATGCCCGTACTGCATCAATGAATACATCTCATCTTCGCTCAGCTGTGTCCTTGGATTTTCAGAATTGTTGGCTCTGACTGTTTGAATAGATTAAGTTCTCCAAGTCAAGAGCATTAGATGGACGACAAACCTATTGAGCTCATAACATCTTTATTGATGTGGCCTGCCTCGAGCGCTTCAGTTTTCTGCTTGACGAGTCTTTTTGCGACAGCTGTACCAAGCTGTCGGGAAAGTCGAAGCCGCCGCAATCTAGGCGAGTTTCCTTCTTTGAAAAAGCGCTCGAGTGTAGATTCGGGCAAGTATTTGAGGATGCTCATGGCAAGGACGTTCATCTTGGAGGGTTTGCCAAAGACATCCCGGCTATGCGATATGAGTGAAAAATCCTGATAGTTCAAAGACCACTAACAATAGATTCTTATACACTGCACTGAGTTCATTATCCGCATTGTCCAATGCCCCAAACTCGTAGTCAAAGGCGGCTATATAAAAGCCATTGCATGAGCAGGTATCAACTGACATCGGATCGCGAACTCACCCAACCCGATAGCGTCAAGAGCCGTCCGAGAAATCCATGACGGCAGATCAACAACAACAGAATCTTCCGTAGAAGCACTTAAAAGTTCCGTCCACTTTTCCGACATCTGCGTTGGTCAGAATACCAAGTCCAGCAGTTCCCAGCTTGGCCTCACCTTTGCGGCACATGCAAAGAAGATGGGTAGCAGAGCCTTCGATTCTGACGCTCCAAAGCTTGGTTGCATTATTCTCCTCTGACGTCTATGTTAAATCAGTTAACCATCCCATCACAAGTAGAATTGCAGACCTATGGACATCGCCTATGAAAAGCATCAAAAATTGCCTAATGAAAACAATAAACGCACCTTCCACTGTAGTTAATCCCTTCCCGTTGAACGCTCGACCCAGAAGCCGACGTGTGAACTGCCGGGGATAGAAATATCCCGAGGCCTGAAAGATATGGTGAAGAGCCTTCGGATCTGAAACCAAAAGTAGGTGTTCCTTGGATCGTTAGTCTTGCAGCGTTATGTAGTCGAATACAAAAATTCACATTAAGAGGCGCGGGAACTCTGACGACGCGGCCATACTTTGCGTGCCATTGGAAGTCAGTCTATGCAAGTTGATCAACATCATTCGGAACTGAAATTTGCTCCCCGACCTGCCCAACTTGACTACAAAGGAGTTCCGATAAATTCCCTGGCAGGTAATCAGTATAACCGATCTCTTTAGAGTGCTTTATCCATCATACCAAAGAGAAATGAATTAGACTTAGGCCCAGGCACCTTGTTCAGAGAGGAGTACTTGGACCGACGATAGAGATAGAAAGTAAGCAGAACCGCTGGCACCAAAAGCCAGTCCAGCAGTTTTACAAGAGTCATGGGAACGGGCATTGTCTGAGAGCAGTGTATACATCTGTGTCATTTTATACTGATTTCATATCACAAATCTCGCGCGTGCCCTATGATTGGTCTGGCTGTCTAGCTGACGATATTTGAGATGACGAAGTGGAGAAATCGGCATTGTGGAAAAGGAAAATCATGTCCGAAGAAGCAAGGTGAGGCAAGATGTATCAACGTCAAAGGGCTGGCTGGAGGCAAGATGCTAAGTTTCGCTGACGAGATCGACTTCTGCTGCACCCGATTTAGTCCGACCAACGGGCGAGACTTGCCTGTATTTCTAAAACCTTGGATTCGATGGTCTCAGGGGTATAGAACACCCGGAAAACAAGGACCGGAGCCACGTCTATCCAACTTTTTGCAGGGTCGTTACAACTTAGACCCAGGGTCAGTCAGTGTTGCTTTGCAGTCTTCTCCCACGCCAGCCATGTCGCCAGCTAGCCTTCAGCTTTTCAGCCTGAGAGAAATTTCTGCAGAATTCAGAAAACAGAAACTCCGAAGCAGTGGCAGATTCAAGATGATCATGACAAGCCCACGTAAGAAAAGTTCCATGTACCGCGTTTAGACCGCCCAAAGTAAAGTCGAAGGTTCCTGGAAGAGTCATTCCGGCTTCCTAACGGTAGGAACAAAAATGCGGAATTTTCGGGAGTAGCAGATTTGAATTTGATCAGCCAGTGAGCTGTCTCGAGTCTGACAGGGCAAGCGTGTTGATAGGCTCGAGGCCTTCTGGATGCTGTGCTGCATATAGACTAGTCTTGCAAAGTTTATGATTGCACGTGGACTGGGACCATCAATTCGGCAGCGTTCGGCAGGGTCAATAGTACACAACTGTGCCTGCCGGCAAAAAAGGTCAATATGCTACTACAATCGAAAGCCATTGCTAGTAAATAGCCGCAGTCCAGAAATTTTTGGGTCAATGAGGTAGCAAGAGATAGTTGAGAAGCCCTGGCACGTACCAAATAATGCGGTTACAATGCGGTTACGGTGCGGTCTGCCTGTTGTGCGCAAAAAAGATATCAAATATGCTACTATAATTTGAGAGTTGCTAGTAAGTTGACCGCTGCATTTTAGGGTCAATACAGCAGGCCCTGGCATGTAAGTAACGCATGATGAACGGACCTCTGCTGCTGTGCACAAAAAAGATATCAAATATGCTACTACAATCGAGAACCGTTTTAGTATTAATAAGGGAGCAAGACGTATACGTATAATGATAGAATCTACTTGTACAAAATAACTTGCACGAGGACGAGCTAAATGAATCTAGTCGTCTTCTAGGCGGGTCCTCCACTGCATCAAAAGCGCGTATTCTTTGAGATTTCGAACCAGTTCCTTGATTGCTGCCTTATTGGGCTGCTCAGACGTGGACATCGCATCGTCGCCGTCTTCAGAAGCCTCCTTGAGTGAAGACGCATCCTCTGAATCTGCCTGCAACGTCTGCAAACCGGCTTTGGTAGCAATCCAATCTGCGATGTTCATAATCTCAGCTGACTGCCAAAATGCCCACCATTTGTCAATCTCTTCATCGTCATCCGAACCGACATCCACCTCTTCCTCCGGATTGGTATTGCGAGATTTGTCAAAGGTTGGATTAGTCGGAAGGACATCCGCAGCAGGCTTCTTGCCCCAAACAGCAATGAAGCAGGACCAATTTTTCAGCGAACTGCGTTCCTCTTCGTCCTTCAGCGTTTTCTTCTTCCCTTTCAATTTCTTAGTGGATAGACCAGCTTCTGCCGCACGAGAAATGAGAGTGAAAGCTTCGTCACGTTCATGAATGCCCGGTGTCAAAGCCCAATACGTCCTTCCATCGTTGTCTGTGCCCATAGGACTGAAGCGAGAAATGAACGAACTAGAGACAATTTTGAGCGAACTCTCAATGCCTTGCACATAGTGCTTATGGACATTGCGGAGTTGTTTGAGCTGAGAGGCCTGTAACATGCGTTGTGAGATGGGGTATGCTCTATGGTGTGAAACCAAACCTCGTCGCCCTTCGCCGATTCAGTACGCTTTCTCTCCTCCAAAGCTTTCTTTTCCACATCCCATCTCTCGTTCTCCTTTCTGAGTGCTTCACGCCCTTGTTTGATGGTCTCTTTTCCTTCCTTGGCACCCTCTTCAATTTCTGTATGGACGTTTTTGCAGGCAATGGCAAGTTCAACAAAATAATCAATAATCGGTACTAACTGAGCAGAGGTAGCGACGTGTATGGTGCTTGCTGAGCCAAGTGATGCCCGCATGCTGCGAGTGCTACGCGTAGTGGTGCAGCTTGGTGCAGGGAGAGGATCAGGGATGTTGGAGATAGCAGACGAACTATCAACTTGTTCTCGCAGTGCGGCAAGTGCCAGCCAAATCTTGCTGAGGTTTGCGCCAGATGATCGAATTTCCTTGAGAGCAGCTTTGATGTTCTGAGAATGGTCGTAAGTGATGGCACTCATGAGTCGACTGATATCCCCACCCTGCCCATTTCCTTGTCCTCTCCGTCGTCCAGCAATCCTAGTAGTCCCATAATTACCGATCTGGTACAGTTCTCACTGACCCAAGGCACTATTTCTTCCTCATCAAGATCACTTTTCGCGGGACCACCAATATTGGCAAGCTCTTCGAGATGGGTCTTGGAGATAGTATTCGACATGATAGGGGCAAAGCGGAGAACAAACTCGCGGATCTGGATGCGAGTTTGAGCATCTTCAATGGTGAGACTGGTGTAAAGTCGCGTCCATTTCACAATAGACAATGGTTTGTGCTGTTTAGTCTTCCGTTTGACTTCGGCAGAAACTGCATCCGATATCTTCTTGGCAGGCTTCGAAGGGGGCTCCACTTGCTGACCCTTGCCAGGGAGAATGCCTGTGGCGTCGGGGTCATTCGCTAAGGCCTGGGCTACGGAGGCAACGCCTGTCTTTCTGGCGATCAGCGTTAGATTACTATATAGAACGCACTCAGTATCAGTCAGGGGCGTGATGAAGTACCCACCCTGTCGGTGCCAGGCCTTTCTTGTGGCGACATCTGGAACAGTTGCATATGTCGCGACATTTAGGACACTTGAACGTGTAAGAGTCATTGACGTGGCCCTCCTGGGCTGGTGCTGATGACTTGATGATGCTTATATCCTCACCATAGCGATTTGACAGGCATGCCTGACAGAACCGGTTCTTGCAACGATGGTTATTCCCACTGGTCTCCTTGAAGGTGCACTGTATGGTACCTGATGACGGTTGATATTATGTGTGAGTAGAACAAAAGCATCAAACCCACTGGATATCTCGCGCTTTTTGCCGCATTGATGGCAGTAATAGTAATCTACGCCGACCTGACCACTTGTGGCGTCGGCTAGTTTCTGCTTCTTGGGTATAGGCATAGCAGGAGGTTCTGTTGTGACTGCGGCCTCAAGCTTTCGTTTGAGCGATGCGCCATCAGAATTTTCCATTGGAACATGCGAAGGACGCGTGTTTTCCTTGAGTTCACTTGGAATCGGTCTGTGTGGCAGCGGTGTACGCGCCTGTTTACTTGATAAATGCAGGGGCGAGGGAGGAATTTCTACGTATAGAAGTCGACGAACAGCTGGGGAAGATTGACCAGACGAGCTCATCATCGACAGAGATCGGTCGTTGATGAACGCAGTTGGAAACAAGTTTATACAATCAACAAGAATCGACCTTGTCGCGTCAGGTCACCTGACTTTACTCCACTAAGTAGTCTGTCTCAGCCAAGGATTATAGCAGAGCCAGTCATTGATAGGCTCGGAGGAATACAGCCTCTGCAAATTTGAACCGGACAGTTTGCTCCTGGTCAGCATAGTTGAGCCGACTCGTAGCAGTTGAGAAAAAAAAAACACAACGTACCGGTGACACGTGACGCTCTAAATTTTCTGCACAGGATGGCCCATGCTGATCATACAAGAGACCCATGGTACGCCCTGCAACCATTCTGCGAATACAGTGAACTAATTGTTAGTCCCTGGGTGATCCTCAATGACTTTGGTGGGGCGTTTGCCATGGGAGCCATCGGTAAGGACTCTGAATCATCGTTCAACTTGCTCACTGCGTCAAGGTGGTAGCATCTGGTACGGTCTTAAAGGTGCCCGCAACTCGCCAAGGGTTTGTTTATCCCGTCTGTTTTGTTCTTCAAGTCATATTTGTCTAGGGTGAACGTCTTGTGGGAGCCGTATCGTCTCTGAAAGCACGAGCACCTGTGACGGGCGGCAACTTTGGTGTATGGGGAGGAATGTTCTCTACATTCGACTGTGCCGTTAAAGGCGTACGACAGAAAGAAGATGCTTGGAATGCGATAATCTCGGGTAAGCTTCCTCTCCGCCAAATGTACCCAACCGACTTTCTCAGGTTTTATGACTGGTGGATGTCTCGCTGCTAGAAGTAAGTCTCGCAATCTTAGTTAGTATGCTTTACTCAACATGCCGCAGGTGGACCGAAGGCTGCATTTGGATCAGCAGTAGCTTGCGGCATACTGCTGGGCGTGTTCGAAGGTGTAGGCGTACTTCTGTCAAGAGTGTTTAGCGAGGGACAACGGCCGCAGCTCGCACCGAGTACGCCTTTGTCATTTTCTTCGTTTGTCTGTGAACACTAACCCTACTTAGTGCCAGGATCAGCACCACCACCTCTTCCCGGGCTACAGTAGACGGATATTTCTGGCTCTATTTCCACATCTGTATACACCTACATTCTTATCCTCGTAAAGCATCAAAATAATTCGCGACCTGCATAGACGCGGCAGGATCTCAGCCTTCTCACTTGTTGCTATTTCCCATGACTCAAAAATCGATTAAGAGAATTACCTACTAACAAAAGTTTGGCACTTCTGATACGAAGGACCTGGCAGACTGCACCCAAGAAGGAGAAGGTCGGTGAGCCCACTTTTTTTGGCTTTTTCAGAATGGTACAGGAAAGAAAAGAAAAGGGATAAAAGGCTGGCCCTCGGAGAAAGGAAAAAAGAGATGCCGCACAGTTCGTCTGTAGCTCGTTTTTGTTGTGCAACTCGTCGCTAGATGATCGCATTGTGTCTCTTGAAATATCGTTTGAATTTGAAAAGAAACCAAATTCGGAGAAAAAGAGAGGCCGCAGTCAAATTGTCCTGTCGTTTGGTCTGCAACGCATCGTAAGAT